>VZQC01014929.1:1267683-1355418 GCA_009823505.1 Rhizomys pruinosus
TTTTTTTTTTTTTTTGAGACAGCATTTCACTGTGTAACCCCAGATGCCCTGGAACTTGCCATGTAGACCAGGTTAGCCTTGTACTCAGAGAGGTCCACCTGCCTCTGCCTTGGCTTCCCAAGTGCTGAGATTAAAGGCAAGCACCACAGCACTCCCAGATGTTTGTAAGGTCCAACCTTCATTCTCTAGTTGTCTGTGGAGAAGTTGGCAGCAGTTTTCAGAACTTGAGTCACAAAAGTCACCTTGCTACCTTCAGCTAGTCTATAGCTAAAATGTTCTAGAATGAGCAAGTTCACTTTTGCAGTTTGCAAATTAGCTTCTTTGTAGCCTAGGAAAAGCAGTCATAACTGAGATATGTTGAGTACTGTGTGGTAGTCACCCTCTGAGCACTTCATGAGTGTGATATGTAGTCATCACAGAGTGGGCAGAGTGGCAGGTGGCTTATGAAAGCTGCAACTGGAGTCAAGTCCCTCAGGGTTACTCTGAAAGCTCCTCTCTTAAGGGTGACACAGCCTTGCAGTCTGTACGTCCCTAAGTCATTCACATATAGGATTCTCAATTTCATTTTCCCAGAAGTGGCCAGTTTCTGAGTGTTGCCTTAGAAACTGGATTTCAGTGTTGAGGATGTAAATTTCAGTGTTGAGATGCCTGAGCCTTGAAAACAAAGTTGACTCTTCCCAAACTATGGTTTCTGTTCATCTCTGATTTCCCAGTTTAACAGATCCTCTTTTTGTTGTGGAAGTAAGCAAAAAGAGGAGCTGTTTTAATTTTTAGCTTTAGCTGTATTTTATCTAACTTAGAAGCTCAGCAGAGGAAGCAAGACTCCTGTGTGCTCTGGAGGAGAGACTTTGTTGGTGATACCGAAATGAGTAGGAAATGGGATTTCCTACTCCATAGCTGACACCACAGAAAGAAGGCTTTCTCAGCTAGACAAGATGGCTCAGCATCTAGACATTCAGAAGCTCTTAGTCCTGAATGAGATGCAGAGGGTGGATATATCCTGCATTCACCTGGGTGTGTTTGGAGCCTTCTTATCGTAATAAAATCTGTGTGTTCTGACTGGCTTCTTCTTTTCCTGACCCCTTCCTTGCAGTGAATTTCTCCATCTGGGAGCTGTAGTGTGGGCCTGTCTCCAGGTGCTGTTTGTCATTACTGTGCTGAGCAGGGCAGGAGATGTAAACTGCAAATCCAGATTTCAGGGGCTGGAGAGGTGGCTCAGTGCTTAAGAGTGCTTGCTGTTCTTATAGAGGACCTGACATTGGTTCATAGCACCCACATCAGATGTCTCACAAGTGACTATAATTTTAGTTCCAGAGGATACAATGCCCTCCTCTATAAGGCACCTGCATGCATGTACACACACACACTAAAAATAAATATTTTTTTTTGGGTCTTTTGGAGACAGGGTCTCCCTGTAGCCCCAGCTGTCCTGGAACTCACCTTGTAGACCAGGCTGGCCTTGAACTCACAGAGATCCGCCTGCCTCTGCCTCCCAAGTGCTAGGATCAAAGGCATGCGCCACCATGCCCTGCTAAAAAAAAAAAAATCTTAAAAAAGAATTCAAGCCAGGCGTGGTGGTGCACACCTTTAATCCCGGAGACATCGAATAAATTGGGTATTGATTTTTCTGCTTCTCTCTCTCTTCTGACTTTCATCCCATTCCCATTCTTATCCCACCCACCCCCATCTCCACTCAACATTTCCAACCAGGTATATCTTTGCAAAGAATCTCTTTGAAAATGGTTCCCTCAATGACGTCGAGTGGCACATCTATCAGGATTGGCACTCTTTCTTCCTGAAGGAGTTTGCCAGCCAGCTTTCATTACACGGCTTCATCTACCTCCAGGCTTCTCCCCAGGTAACTCCGAACCTAAAGCCTTAGATGTTAGAGCTGCATGAAACCTAAGAGGTTTTCTGGTTTTCTAGTTAGAGAAGTTAGGCTGTGCGTTATCACCTAGCAGATAGTGGTGGGGGACACTGCTGTTTCAGCACTGAGTGCCACATTTCCCACAAGCACCAGTGTGCACAAGTACTTGACTTTGTGCAGAAAGGTGCAACAAGCCAGCACAAATTGAGCATTGTCTCTATAGCTCCAGCTTTGCAGATGGGACACTGAGACCTGCAGCTGCCTGCCTCAGCGATTCCTTCCCTTGTCAATCAGATTGTCTGAGGCTGCAGAGGTCACCTTTGTTTTCTGACTAGGATGTAGGGAAAGGGATAAAAGGGTTTCTTCGCCTCCTCCTGGTACTGCCTTAATTTATAGTCCCTTTTTAGACCTTGAAAAGGCCCCAGTAAGGCTGGCTAGACTGCAGAAGTATGTGCTCTGACTCTTCTACTTGAACTTTGGAGACAGCCTGGCACAGGATGATGTCATGATAGGAGATCTCTGGAAACAGCTTTGGCTCTAGGCCCCTGTTGACTGGCAGTGATCTTGCCTAGCACCTGGAAAGCTTTCCACTGAAGGGGTCTTTGTCTGAAAGTAGATCTCTCTAAAGACTCTGTTGCAGGATTCTAGCTCAAGGCAAAACCGTCAGCTTTTGATCAATACTTCACAGTTATAGTCAGATGCCAGGAGTACATATCATTGCAGAAAGCAGGTCAGTTGTTCATAGGCTACAGCCCATGCTTTTCAGAGATGGAGCTGAGCTTGTGGACAGAAGGGAGCCTGAGAGCTGACTGAACAGAGTTAGAGAACAAGTGGGACAGTTCCTGTCATGTCACTTTGCACAGGCTGCAGGAGAGGCTGGAAGGAAGGACCTCACCTCAGGAAGGGACAGCCAGGAGAGAGGCTTCTTAGTGCAGCTGGGGCCAGATTCGTGGTGGTTGTTTTTTTAAGTGACATTTTCTTTTATCATCATCATTATTGTGTGTCTATGAAGTGTGTGAGTGCAGGCACAACACATGCCACAGTACACGTATGATACTCAGAAGACAACTTTATGAAATCAGTTCTCTTCCTTCCACTTTTTTAAAATTTATTTTTGTATGTGTATGAATGTACTGTCAGCATGTAGGTTTTGTGTACCTGTGTCATGCAATGCCGCAGAGGTAAGAAGAGGGTCTCGGACTCCCCTGGAACTGGAGTTCTCCTGGAATTGGAGTTACAGACGCCATGTGGGTGCTGGGGATCAAACCCGGGTCCTCTACAAGAGCAGTCGGTGCTCTTAACCGCTAGGCTATCTCTCCAGCCCTTCCTTCCACTTTTATATGGATCCCAGGAATCAAAACCAGGTCACCAGGCCTACCTACTGAGCTATCTCACTGGTCTCGTTGAGATATCTTGATATCTGGAGTTTCTAGATTGTAGAAGGGAGTAAGAGATTCTGAATGGAGTCTGCAGTTTAGAATACAATTGAACTAGAGGCTCAGTGAGGCCTGAAAGCTAAGAAGAATCTTCTGTGAAGAGAAGCAAGGTGAAGTCAAGTGGCTGACTAGCTGGGTCACTTTACATGACTGCCTCAATGAGCTTCAGAAAGTAGAGAATAGATTCAGAAAGTGGGGAAAGAGGAGCCCAGTCCCCAAAAGTGGGGACAGTGCGAAATGGCTGAGGCAGGATTCCAAGGGACAAAGAAGGGCTCTCCAGGGTTCAGGGAGGACTTGGACAGAGTAGAGATAGAGGTACAGTTAGAAGAGGTGAGATGGGCGGGCTGAAAGAAGCAACAGGTTGACGGCTGAGCACTGGGAGAAGTGGAACAGTGGCACTGGCTTCGGTGTCCTGACAGGGCTGGGAGGAGCAGAGGAGCCGTGGGCTGATCCTTTCCTGGGAGTGAAACAGAGCTGCCTGGCCTCTTGTTTCTGAGCTGGGTAGGGTGGAGGCAGACCCTGGGACCTATAAAGCAAGCCAGCGGGTCTCCCAGCCTCCTTCACAGTGCACTCTGAGTGACCTGTGTGAAGGTAGTGATGGTGATTATCAATGGGCTGGTTTGTCCTTTTGGAGAGACTAAAGCGTTTTGTCTCATATAGAGTAATGAGACTTGAATAACTACTATAGCTTAATGGCAGAAAAAAAGAAAAAACATTTATTTTGAATATAGATTGAGATTTTAGTGTTGTTTCAATGGAGTAAGAATGTCCATATTGTTTTTTGGCCTCTTCTGTGGGATAAAAACTCTTCTATGGGATAAACTACACTGAAGGACACATGTTAAAATACCAATTTAAAAAGGGATGCCAGTGCCCAGTACTCCAGCACAGAGTCCTGGAAAATACTGGCTTTGGAGCAGTGAGGTGGGCCTCAGCGGGGGCTTCGGCTCCTATCTGCCTATCGTTCCCCTAAACTCTAGAAAGCCAGAAAGCCGGCAATTTAAAAAAAATTAGAACAAAGGTTCACCCACCCCTCAAGTCAGGAAAAGAGAGTCCAGTGGCTGTGTGCCTCAGGGAGCCCAGCACGGGGCAGCAGGGCAAGTGCCACCTGGACTGGGGCCTGAGGGCGCAGTGTTCAGACCCTAGAGTCCAACCCAGCAGGCTCAGAAGCCATGCCACTTCACTGATACCATCTTCCCTTCTCACCCAGGTGGCTTCCCTGTAGGACTGAACCAAAGTGGGGCCAGTCCCACGGGGCCTCTTATTTAAAAATAATTCATTATAACCACGTCTTAAAAAGACCAAAAAAAAATTATGCCAGACGCTCAAAGTAGTACATTACCTAGACTTTAGGGGGAAGAAAAGTTGTCTGTGTTTAGAAAATTAATAATGAAAGGTAAAATGTTAGCTGATTTCAATAGTCTAGGCTGGTGTCAATGTTTATCTGCATTCAGTACATGAATAATTACATATATATANGAAACAGGGTCTGACTATGTAGCTCTGGCTATCCTGGAGCTGGATATATATATATAATTTTTTTTTTTTTTTGTCTTTGTAGACCAGGCTGGACTTGAACCCACAGAGATCCACCTACCTCTGCCTCCTGAGTGCTGGGACTAAAGATGTGTGACACCACGACCGGCTGATGCTTAAATTTTTTTTTTTAATTTTTAAATTTATTTATTACTTTTTATGTGTATGAGTGTACTGTCTGCATGTAGGTTGGCGCACCCATGTCATGCAATGCTGCGGAGGTCAGAAGAGGGCGTCGGATTCCCCTGGAACTGGAGTTAAAGACAGTTCTTAGCCACCATGTGGGTGCTGGGAATCGAACCCCAGTCCTCTGCAAGAGCAGTCGGTGCTCTTAACCCCTAGGCCATCTCTCCAGCCCTGGTTAAATTCTTTTAACTATTCATTTGCTCCAATTTTCTCAGAGAGGAAGGACAATTAAGTAGCTTTGCGGCATTTTGAAGTCCTAAAGCTGCCTGCCTGTTGGAGTGTTAGCTGTTGCTGCTGAGGAGGCAGGTGCAGCCTAAGCTAAGAAGTGCTTACCCTTTGCCCTGTTAATGCTGATGCTTGGAGTTGAGTCCACAGGTGTCCCCGCACGTAGGCAGACTGCACTGGTACAGACAGTGGTCTTTGTATTAGCCAAGTAGTGGAGATAGCCTAACTGCTCCTCAGAGGTGACTTATTGATATCTATGTATGTTCCAGCCATAAAACTGAAACTATAAAAAGAATGAAAAACATCTTTCTGTAATTACTGGTTTTTGTTTGTTTTTTGTTGCTGTTGTTTTGTGACAAGGTCTCTGTGGCCCAGTCTGTCCTGGAACTCACAATGTAGCCCAGGGGGAACTCAAACTAGCAGCATTCCTCCTATCTCAATGCTATATTTTCAGGTATGAACACACCTGGTTATCTAAAACATACTGTTAAGTGAATAAACAAGTACAGGGGCTGGAGAGATGGCTCTGTGGTTAAGAGCATTGGATGTTCTTGCAGAGGACCTGAGTTCAGTTTCCAGCACCCACATGGTGGTTAACAACTGTCTATAGCTCCAGTTCCAAGGGATCTGATTTCTTCTTCTCATCTCTTTGGGCATGTACTTATATGCATGAAGGCAGTCTACTCATACACATAAAATGAAAATAAATAAAAAACAAGTACAGGGTGTAGAGTGGGATACCTTTTACATATATTTCCAATGTATATATGTATGTAAACGTATATATATATATATATATACGTATCTACGTATACATAAGCTATTGCTGAAAATATAGTTACTAATCAACCTTGATTGTGAGTGAAGAGAATTGGGTAGCTGAAGTCAGGAGTATACTGAAGAAACTGGACTGCAGAGCTCCAGGTCAATCCTGGACCACAGTAAGACCCTGCAAAAAAAAAAAAAATAATGGAAAGAAAAAGAACATTTAAAAGATGCTTGGGCCAGGCCTAATGGCCCTTAACCCCAGCACTTGGGAAGCAGAGGCAGAGAGATCTCTGTGATTTCAAGGCCATCGTGGTCTACATAGGGAGTTTCAGGTCAGCTGGGGCTACAGGAAGACCCTGTCTCAAAAAGATCAAAAACAAAACAAAAGGTATTTGTATGGTTTAATTTCCTTAAGGGAACAGTAAGACAAGTCAGTGGGTTGGTCCATCTGCACTTCCAGGGCAGGGACATTGAATAATTAAATATTTAGCCAGGCAGAAAAGGACCAAGAGCCATTTCTGACAAAGAAACATTTGGATCAGAGGTTTTGAGATGTGAAGGAGCTTGGCCTGCCCCCACAGAGAAGAGGTCAAATATGGCTGAGGCGATGAACAAGGGAAGAGCTAAAGAAGTTAAGGACAAGCAGGAAGGGTGGCCTTGTATGCCCTGGTGAAGAAAGAGACACAGTTGCCAGAGCCACAGAACTTGAGACCTGGAGATCCTGGCCAGAGTTCTGTGGGGGAGGGAGAGAGCTAGTGCCAAGACTCGCACTCTGCTTTAGTTTTAACTTGCTTTACCTTTGACTTATGCAAAGCTTACAGTCTACTCCAAGTGCATGCTTGGCATATAATATGGAAGAGGCATTTCTGATTACTTACATTTTATAAGTAGAATGGCACCTCGGGCATGCGCATGTCTATAATCCTAGTACCTGGGAGGCTGAGCAAGGGAATGGCATGGTCATACTTTCTTAAAGCCTGGTTATGACTGTAGCAGTAAAGAGCCTGTGAAGTATTTTAAACAGGGACACAAATGCCATTAAGCAGAGTCAAAGAAGGCTGGGACAAACTGGAAGGAGAGAATAGCTCTTGCCAGAATCTAACTGGATGTGCCTCAGCACTGACATCTCACAGCTACCTATGGGTAGGTGGTGGGTGGAGCATGGGTAGCCCGCTGAGATTGTGTGGCTAGCACGTGCTAGTGGCTGGTTTACTCCTGTACCTTCTCCTTCTAAGGTCTGTGCTCTCCCTTGAACTTCTTGTGTACCCCCAGGAGGCAAAGTGTCAGAGCACTTTGCAGTAGTCCAGATGAGAGACCATGAGCACCAAGGCAGAGGTGAGAGAAGCAAGGAGAGGCAGGAGAGAGGGGAGAGTTTCCTCCTTGATGTGGGAGAAGAGAAGAGGACAGCCCAGGTTTCTGGCTCAGCTGTCTGGGTAGATGGTGTTTGCCTCTAATAGTTTAGGGTACTCAAGAAAAGAGCGGGGCTAAAGCCAAGGTGGAGAAAATGGTACCAGTGCCGTGAATAAGACAACAAGGTTCAAGGTCCCAACTTGTGCATGAGATAGACGCACACCGCCCGTGGCCCTGTAGGACTGCAGTGTCACAGCAAGGCTGTACCTTTTAGGTTTGTTTGAACAGACTGTACCGGAGGGCCAGAGAGGAAGAGAAAGGCATCAAGCTAGCCTATCTCCAACAGCTACATGACCAGCACGAAGACTGGTTTATTCACAAGACAACCAAGTAAGTACAGAGGAGCAAGATGGATGCCTGCTTCTTACACCATGCTGAACCAGGAGTTGATTAAGGAAGCACCGAAAGTGCCCCAGCATCTCCACCCTGAAACATCATGTTGAATAGCATCCGCTCATCCCAGGGGCTCTTGTTAGATTCTATCTCTTCTTGCTTCCTCCCTCCCTCTTTCCCTTCCTTTCTTTTCCCTAGATTGAACCTTGTGATTAATGCCAGTCATGGTTAAGAGTTGCCTCAGAAAGAAGGCTAAAATGTTTGAGAAAAATGTCCATTTTCATTGAAATTCCTGGTTTCCACCTGCCTTCCTTCAGGCTTGATGTGGTTCACTTAGATGTCTGGCGTGCTGACCTCAGTCTCAAGATGGGAGAGAGTTCACAGCCTTCTAGTTTGAATTTTTGTTTTTTAATGTTATTTGCAGGCAGTGCTGTTGGAAGCACACGAATTGAGATCTGGGGATGATCCTGGGCTCAAGTTCCTTTCTTACCCACAGGCTCCACTTTGAGGCTCTGCGGCACACACCTGCACTGGTGCTGGATGTCAGCGATGATTTCTCTGAAGAAGCCACCAAACAACAGGAGCTCATGAGAAAGGTGGTTTGGCTTTCCTGATGGTCCTGGGTCTCCCTAGTTTCTGCTTCAAAGCTCACTACATTGGGTATTTGGCTTTGTACTACACTGCATTTCACATTCCAGAGCCTATAGGATCTTAAGTTACAAATAAAATGCCCACCATGTGGAGTATCTGGGTTAATACTTACCAAGGATTGACTTGTAGCATAAGCTGGGCAGCCAGTTTCCTCCTCGAAAGTGTTGTACAGCAAGGAAAAGGGTCTTGTAGATTGTGCTCCCAGCTCTGCCCCACGGCGCTGTCTCATCCTAGGAGCTCAAGTTTCTTCCCAGGCCTATTTTCCTCCTTAAACACTCATGGGATTGGATATACATGCATTAAGGGTGGACTATTGAAAATGTGAAATTTAATGTTTGCTCTTCTCTCTCATGCAGGTCAACACCTTTGTAAGGAACCTATAATCAGTCATTAAGCCACTCTGGCTGTGGTCTGGACTTTCTAACTTTCTGATGCCAGAAAACATTGACCTTCACCTGCCTTTGCGGCCCCATCCTCCCTGCCCCTTGAGCACCCTGCCTCTCAGGTTTGCCACCTTCAGACTATCATGGGTTTTGTGTTTGTTTTTTTTTTTAATCTCAAGCACCTTGAAAATAAAACTGACTTAAGTTTCTTATTTTCTTCTAATCTAGTTGTTCATTTATCCCAGGATATATCTGTTGAAGTTTGCTCTCAACTCCCTGATAGACACTAATTTTCACTTGAGAAAAGGTTTTAGTTTTTCTTTGTAATCCAGACTCTTCTGTGCCGTCCTGTCCTGATGTGCCAGGGAACTCACCCAGAGCTCCCAGCCAAGCAAAGCATCACCTGCATGATGAAGGAAGGCAGTGGGTGGATGCCCATTCTGTACTCCAGAGTGAGGAGATGTAGGCCACGCTCCAGGCAGCTCCTTCAACTCTTCCTACATGCTGTTCCTAATACTGAGGAGTAGGGGTGAGGGAGTTAGTCCCTAGCCCTAGAGCAAAGAGTTGAGCTGGAGAGATAGCCTAGTGGTTAAGAGCACTGACTGCTCTTGCAGAGGACCTGAGTTCGATCCCCAGCACCCACATGGCAGCTGAGAACCATCTTTAACTCCAGTTCCAGGGGAATCCGATGCCCTCTTCTGACCGTGTGGCATTGCACGACACAGGTGTACAAACCGACATGCAGGCAGTACATTCATACACATAAAAAATAAATAAAATTAAAAAAAAAAAAATTTAAAGAGCTGACCTAGGAGAGAAGGCGAGAATTGGGAAGAGCTTCAAAACACATCTGACATTTAGCGTTCCGCTGTCCTAGTACTCTTTTTTTTTTTTTTTTTGTCTTTTTGAGACAGGGTCTCCCTGTAGCCCCAACTGTCCTGGAACTCACTGTGTAGACCAGGCTGGCCTTGAACTCACAAAGATCCTCCTGCCTCTGCCTCTGCCTCCCAAGTGCTAGGATTAAAGGTGTGCACCACCACGCCCGGCTTCTGGTACTCTTCTTATCCTGAGCACCTCACCGGTGGATTTCAGACAACACTAAAAAGTGACACAGCAGGAAAGGAGAATGTAACTTTATGCTACTGCCTCAAGCTACAAGGGTACCTTGTTAAGGGGGAAAAAAATCCATAGCTGGGCAGAACTGAAATGGTTTATTGCAAGAAGCCAAGCGTCGTGATTTACCAGGAGTGGATTTTCTATACCAAGCCCTTGGCAGTTTTGCAGGTACACAGAGCACTAAATGAACCAGCCTTAGAGTCAGACATCTTTGTGTCTGTCCTTTATGCTTTGAGAAAATGAGTGTGAGATTGGTTTGCAGAAAAATTCAGCAATTTCCTTATCACACTTTTTAAAGATGCAGCATCTGTACTGATATGTAATTTATATACCATACTAATTCATCCATTGAAATTGTACAGTTCAGTAGTTTTTAGTGTAATCATAATAAGGTTGTACATATAACAACACATTCTAGAACATTTCGTCATCCCAAGAAGAAAGCCTAGACACCATTTTCCCCTGACCTGCCCCCCGCCTCCAGCTATTAGGGTACTACCACTCTACTTTTTGTCTATATAGATTGACAATCTGGACATTTTGTGTGAATGGAATAACACAATGTGTCATGCTCTGTGACATGCTTCTGTTATTTAGCATAATGTTTACAGGGTTCATCCAGATTGTAGCATGTAGCCACTCTTCCTTTTTTTGTGACTAAATAACATTTTATTTTATGGCTATGACACTCACTGTTTATCTAGTCATTGATATCTGTCATTTTCATTATAGCCTGAAGCCCATGGAGTGCTGTTTCATCATGCTTAGATAAGTGTTCCTCTGGTGGCTAATGATGCTGAGAATCTTTTGTAGTTCATAGCCATCTGTGTATCTTATATGGAAAAATGTTTGTCATATCCTTTGCCCTTTTATTAATTGAACTTTTTAGCTGCTTATTGTGGAATTATGAAATCTTATATGGGACAAAATTTCTTATCAGAGAAATACATGACTCAGAGTTATTTCTCCAGTTTTGTTGTCTTTTCTGTCTTTTTTTAAAAAAAGATTTTATAAGCCAGGCATATACCTTTAATTTCAGCACTTGGGAGGCAAAGGCAGGCAGATCTCTGTGAGTTCAAGGCCAGCCTGGTCTACATGGTGAGTTCCAGGAGCTACATCTGGAGCTACAGGGAGACTTTGTCTCAAAAAGACCAAAAATAAATAAGCAAACAGATGTATTTTATTTTTATTTTTTTATGTCTATGTGTGTTTTGCCTGCATTTATGTAAATCCGTCATGTGTGTGCAGTACTCTCAGAGGCCATAAAAGGGCATCAGATCCCCCCTGGAACTGGAGTTACAGATGGTAATTAGACACCATGTACATGCTGGGAGCTGAACCCAGGTCCTCTCTTAAGAGCAGCCAGTGCTCTTAACTGCTGGGCCATCTCTCCAGCCCCATGATTTTATTTATTTATTTTTTTGTTTTGTTTTGTCTTTTTGAGACAGGGTCTCCCTGTAGCCCCAGCTGTCCTGGAACTCTCTCTGTAGACCAGGCTGGCTTTGAACTCACAAAGATCCGCCTGCCTCTGCCTCCCAAGTGCTAGGATTAAAGGCATGTGCCACCACGCCCGGCAATTTTATTTATTTTTAATTATGGGTAAGGATGTGTGTCTCTGTATAGGTATGTTCGTATGAATGCCGTAAGAAAGCATGGATCCGCTGGAGCCACCTGAGCGGTGCAGAGAACCAAGCTCGGATCCTCTGGAAGAGCAGCCATTGCTCTCAGCTGCTAGATCATCTCTCTGGCCCTACCCTCCTTTTTTTGCAGTAAGGGTCTGGTGTGGCCCTTAAGCTCTTTGTATAGCTGAGAGTGGCCTTGAGCTCTGGATCTTCTTGCCTTAGCCTAAATGCCGACATTTCATATTTTTATGTAATGTTTCTATTGGAGCACAAAAGCCATTCATTTTAATGAAGCCCATTTTTTTTTTTTTTTTGGTTTTTGTTGCTATTGTTGCTGTTGTGTTGTTGTTGTTGTTATTGTTGTTTGGTTTTTTTTGAAACAGGATCTTCCTGTAGCCTCAGCTGGTCTGGAACTCTCTATGTAGACCAGGATGGCCTTAAATACAGAGATCCACCTGCTTCTGCCTCCCAGGTGCTGGGCACACCCAGATCTACTTGTTTGTTTTTGTCACTTTTCATTTGCTTTTGTCCTTATAGCTAAAAAGACCAAGAAACCCAAGTTCCTCCACATTGACCCCTGTGCTTCTTGTCCTACTGGTCCATGCCAAGTGCTTTTTTGTGTTTTAAGGATTTCAGTCTTTTGCATATGAGAGTCCACTTGTTACAACATCTGGAGATGCTCCTTCCCTTCTCTTGAATTGTCTCAACTCTTGTTGAAAAACTGCCCCACTTGACCTTGGGGTGCATTGCTGTTTCAGACTTTAGACAAGACCAGAGATGAAGATAGGCATGTTGGGTATGTCGAAAACTCAGCAGTTTTTAGTCATTGAGCTTAGAAGGCCCAACTGTTTCCAGAGCCACTAAGGTAGAAATCAGCAATAGACCTCACCCTCAGCCATCAACAAATACTCCCGAGTCTTGGTCATATTAAAAAGAGTAGTGAACAGGAGAAAGCAGATACTGTCCTCTCAGAGCGTGTCATCTGGTGGAGAAAGAAGTGGACAACAAACAAAAAAGTTGCCCATGTGGTGGGCACTTCAAAAGAATTAGAGGTGTGCTGTAAGGGCTTATGCCAGAGGAGCCAGGACAGCCCCACTGGAAAAATGGCCACCATTCTGAAGACTGAGTTGTAAAAAGTTCAGGTAGAGAAAAGTCATGCATGGCCCTTTGGGAGAACAAAGCACGAGGCCAGATGCAGAGTCTGAAGTTAAGAATATCGTCCATTCTGGTTCTTTCAGGCTAGAGTCTTTTTCCCATTTGTAAGCATTGCCTTTTAGGATGTGTTAAGTACCCAGGTCTGGTGGTGTGCGCCTTTAATCCCAACACTTGGGAAGCTGAGGCAGAGGCAGGCAGATCTCTGTAAATTCAAGGCCAGCCTGGTCTACATAGCAAGTTCCAGGCCAGCCTGGGCTACAAGGAGACCCTGTATCAAAAAGGAAAAAAAAAAAAAAAGCCTTTGCGTGCTGCCCAGAGAGGGATCCATACTCCATACAGCCTTGTTTCTGATTCCTGTTGTAACTTAAAAGGGAAACTAACACAATGTCCAGAGCCCTTGATGTCCTGCAAATGAAGGAAGAGGATGTCCTCAAATTCCTTGCAGCAGGAACCCACTTAGGTAACACCAACCTTGACTTCCAGATGGAGCAGCACATCTACAAGAGGAAAAGTGATGGCATCTACATCATAAACCTGAAGAGGACCTGGGAGAGCTGCTGCTGGCAGCTCGCCATTATTGCCACTGAAAACCCTGCTGACGTCAGCGTCCTCTCCTCCAGGAACCCTGGTCAGCGAGCTGTGCTGAAGCTTGCTGCTGCCACTGAGCCACTCCAACTGCTGGCTGCTTCACTCCTGGGACTTTAACCAGATTCAAGCAGCCTTCAGGGAACCACATCTTCTGGTGGTGACTGACCCCAGGGCTGACCACCAGCCCCTCACAGAAGTGTCTTATATCAACCTGCCTACCATTGCTCTGTGTAACACAGATTCTCCTCTGCGCTATGTAGGCATTGCCATCCCATGCAACAATCAGGGAGCCCACTCGGTGGGTTTGATGTGGTGGATGCTGGCCCGGGAAGTTCTGCGCATGTGAGGCACCATCTCCCATGAGCACCCTTGGGAGGCCATGCCTGCCTGATCTGTACTTCTACAGAGACCCTGAAGAGATCGAGAAAGAGGAGCAGGCGGCTGCTGCAAAGGCTGTGACCAAGGAGGAGTTTCAGGGCGAAGGGACGGCACCAGCTCCCGAGTTCACTGCGGCTCAGCCCGAGGTGGCAGACTGCTCTGAAGGCGTGCAAGTGCCCTGTACCTATCCAGCAGTTCCCTACTGAAGACTGCAGTGCCCAGCCGGCCACTGAGGACTGCTCAGGCCACTGAATGGGTTGGAACAACCACTGAGTGGTCATTAGCTGTGCTGCAGACACTTGATGAAGGTGGATGAATGGAAAAGAAAGTATTTCTAAAAAAAAAAGTGTTAAGTAACAAAGGTTGGGCGTGGTGGTACACACTAGTAATCCCAGCACTTCAGAATCCAGAGCTTGAGGCCAGTCTGGGCTACATGAGATCATGTCTTTTGTAGATACATACAAACACATACACACATATGCATAGTGTTGGGGACCCATATATAATACATATGTAAATATCTGTTAAGAGCCACCAACAGTCTAACCTAAGTAAAATAATTGGGGCATCTTTTGAATTGGTAGCTGAGGTCATCTGTGGAGCCAAGCACTTTACTGAGGAGCAGTAATTTTGAGTGAAACTTTAAGTATTGTGGGGAGGTCAGGATGGAGCCTTTAAATATAGGAATTAGGACCCCAGGAAAGCATACTGGGGTGCCTTAGAGATCAGAAGAGGACTCTGGAGGTAGCAGAATGGGTGGCATCCTCCCGTGGAGGATCTGGAGTTAAGGTCCTCCTCAGCTTACTAGTGAGTTTGAGGCCAGTCTGGGGTACATGAGACCTTCTCTCAAAACAAAAAAGGGTGTTTTAATAATAAAAGGGTAGTCTCTGGAGAATGGGAGATGCATTAGAGCTTAGTATCTACCAAGCATTTTGCCTAAAATGGTCCCTACCTAGCACTCAGGGTATCCCTGAGCTCCTTTGACTCTGGGTTTGGGTGATCTTCCAAAGTCAAACAACAGATCAGTACATAAAAATAGTTGTATAAAAAAAATAGCTGTGGCTGGGCATGGTCGTGCACGCCTTTAATCCTAGCACTTGGGAGGCAGAGGCAGGCGGATCTTTGTGAGTTCAAAGCCAGCCTGGTCTACAGAGTCAGTTCCAGGATAGCTGGGATTACAGGGAGACCCTGTCTCAAAAAGTTAAAAAAAAAAAAAAAAAAAAAAAAAAAAAAAAAAAAGGTGTATTTCTTTGCAGTCATCGATGTGGTAAAACCTGCTGTCCTGGAACCTGGGTTTACCACATTGATTAAGGTTGTGAAAGTTCTCAGATGCTGGACTGGAGAAGGAAATAGCTGAGGTGAGAGGCTGTTCCATGCAAATGCTGTAGAGGCTCTGGAAAGTGAACGCGGAATAAACTTCACTGATGGATGTAAAGACTGCTCCAGCCTTTCTAACCAGCGAGCTTTTCAACTCTGGCTCATTTCTCCTTGGACCATTCTCTTTCAATGGGGACTTCCGCTCTCCTTTCTTCCTACTGGGCTGGACTCTCTTTTTCATTTTTTTTTTTTTTAAAACAATTTATTTTTTATTTATTTATTTTTAATTTCTGTATTGTTTTTTTTTTTTTTTTGCGTCTGTGCACCCGTGTCGTGCAATGCCGCGGAGGTCAGAAGACGGCGCGGTTTCCTCTGGAATTGGAGTTCTCCTGGAATTGGAGTTTTCAGACGGTTCTCTGCCGCCATGTGGTGCTGGGATCGAACCCGGGTCCTCTGCAAGCGCGTCAGCACTCTTAACCACTGGCCATCTCTCCAGCCCGTGACTCTCCTTTTTCTACCCTCGGTTGATTAAAGTGTTGGTAGTCCTTAGTCTGTCCCTTGTCTTTTCCCTCTGAGTGGCTTTGTATTTGTTTTCTATTGTCACCATATCAAATTCCCTTAGCTACAGTGGCATGAAGCATCAGAATTCTCACCTTCCAGCTCTGTAGGTCAGAACAAAGACACAAGTCTCACTCCCCTAAAGTGATATTAACAGGGTAGCTTCCTGAAGGTGGTAGAGGAATCCATTTTCTTGCCTTTGTGTTCTTTAAGGGTTGCCCACATTCCTTGGCTTGTGGCCCCTTCTACATTTTCAAAGCCAGTAATGTTTCATTTCTATCCACAGCAGAAAGGTTTCTCTACTTTTTTTTTTTATTCTGTATGTGGTATCAATGTACTGCTGCATGCAGGTTTGTGCACTCCGTGTCGTGCAATGCCGCGGAGGTGTCAGAAGAGGGTCTCGGATTCCCCTGGAACTGGAGTTCTCCCGGAATTGGAGTTCAAGACGGCTCTCGGCCGCCATGTGGGTGCTGGGGAATCGAACCCGGGTCCTCTGTAAAGAGCGGTCGCGCGCTCTTAACCGCTAGGCATCTCTAAAGGTTTCTCTACTTTTAAGGACCCATGTAATGTTCACACTGAGCCCACCTGACTGATCCAATCTTACCATCGTGACTCAAGATTTGTGGCCTTAGAACATCTGTAAAGTCCCCTTTGCTACGTAAGGGAATACATCCGCAGGTTCCAAGGCTGTTGGTGTGGACATCTTGAGAGGGATATTTGGCCTTCCATGGATCTGAAACACTGTTGTGAGGGCTGGGGGTGTCGCTCAGCTGGTAGAGTATTCACCTCTCAGTACCACATAAACCAGCTATAGTGCACACTTGTGTGATGCACACCTGTAATCCCAGCACTTGGGAGGTGAAGGCAAGGGAATCAGAAGTTCAAGGTCATTCTCAGCTACATAGTTAGTTTGTGCCATCCTGGGCTGCATGAGACCCTGTCTCAAACAAAAAAATACAACCCACCCGAATTGTCATGGCTCCTGTTTGGAAGCATGAGGGAAAGGCCTTCTTAAAAACTTGGAAATGAGGGCTGGAGAGATGGCCTAGCGGTTAAGAGCGCCGACCGCTCTTGCAGAGGACCCGGGTTCGATCCCAGCACCCACATGGCGGCCGAGAACCGTCTGAAACTCCAATTCCAGGAGAACTCCAGTTCCAGGGGAATCCGACACCCACTCTTCTGACCCTCGCGCGGCATGCATAAGGCACGGTTGCACAAACTTGCATGCAGACAGTAATTCATACACATACAGAAAATAAATAAATAAAAAAAAAAAAAAAAAAAAGAAATGAGCCGGGCGTGGTGGTGCACGACCTTTAATCCTAGCACTTGGAGAGCAGAGGCAGGTGGACTTTGTGAGTTCAAGCCAGCCTGGTCTACAGAGCGAGTTCCAGTATCTCAAAAATCCAAAAAAAAAAAAAAAAAGACCTGTCTCAAAAAGTGTGAAAGACACTGTTGTTGAACTCTGACACAACACACACACACACACACGCATATGCACCTGCGTGCACATGTGCACACACGATGTTGGAAATGCCTGTGGAACAGGCAAAACATATGCAACAGGGATTGGTCTAAAGCATTCCTGTATCTGTTCCTCACACTCCAAGCCATTCAGCTGAAGAGTACCAGGAAGAAACTCGAGGTCTGAGAAAGTCAGATTTACTAACATTGCAACAAAGGAGACCACCTAACAGGAACTATGGAGTATCTCGCCAAGCAGAGAAGATGAAGATACCAGATTGGAGGAAGGGTGGAGTTAGGTGAAATCTAAAGCAGTTATTTGGATAGGTGCAAAGCAAGCCTATGGAAAGGAATCAGCAAGCTGGGTGTGGGGGCTCAATGTCTGTAATCCCCGCACTGGGCAGAGGCAAGAAGGTTGCTGCCATGTAAGGACAACCTGGACTACATAGCATATTGCAGGCCATCCAGGGCTACACAGTGTGATCGTCTCTCACTTAAAAAAAAAAAATTCCAGGTTGGAGAGATGGCCTAGCGGTTAAGAGCGCCGACGGCTCTTGCAGAGGAACCCGGGTTTCGATCCCAGCACCACATGGCGGCCAAGAACCGTCTGAAACTCCAATTTCAGGAGAACTCCAGTTCCAGGAGAATCCGACACCCTCTTCTGACCTCTGCACATTGCACATCACGGGTGCACAAACTTGCATGCAGACAATACATTCATACACATACAGAAATAAAAAAAAATTCATAGACTGGAGAAATAGCTCAGGGTTAGGGTTACTGTGCAAGCGTGAGGACGGGGCAGGGCAGCACACACTTGGAGTCCCATGGACAAAGAGCCAGCAAAGCAGATCTCGAGCCTGCTGGCTGGCCAGCCTAGCCTGCGAGGCAAGTTCCAGGCCAGTGAGAAACCCTGTTAGTGGGGAAAAAAAGGGTGGACAGTTCTTGAGAAATCACAGGCTGGGGGGATAGCACAGCCGTTAAAGGCTGAGGATAAGAACCCGCAAAAAAAAAAAAAAAAAAAACCACGAGAAATCACACGAGGCTTTCATCTGGTCTACACGTGCAGATGCACACACACCTGTATGTTCATACGCACAGTTTCATTTCCTCTAGAAAGTCCACAGTGAAGCTAACGACATTGGGGCAGAAGCACCTTTTTCCTGAGGCTGAAGTCAGGTCCATTCCTGTCTGTCAGAGCGACCTAGATCCTCCTGCATGGGTTCATTTCTCCTGATGAAATCCCAACAGCCAAGTTTTCCATCATACATCATTCTAGAGAGCAAGGCTTCCCAATGAATGGGAAAGCAACCATCACACAGCCCCTGCATAGCCAGTATCCTTTAGGAGAAAGGGTTTCAGGATAGCATGCTAGCTGCCCCCACCCCCATGTTGCCCCGCAGCCTGATGAAGAGAGGGGCAGTTTGTCCCTCACAGTGAGCTAGTGGTTGCTCATTTCAACTGTCTATTCACAGCCAATCCCGATCCATCTGTAGCTCACCTCCCTCTGATTCTTTTGGGACACATCCCAGACAGGATGATGACTCTCAGAGAATTCTGGATATCATCACCTGATCCTTATGCTCAAGGAGCGCAAAGGAGTTCTCATCCCTAGCATATGCCGCCGTTCTTACCCCACCCCAGCCAAAGCCAACTTACCAAAAGCTGCTTCCCAGTCCAGAAGCCCGTCTTTGCGCCACATCTTCTTATACCTGTTCCCACCAAATTCTCTTTGTCTCTGAAATCTCTCAAATCATCAGTCCCAGCTAGGAAACTTGGAGTCCTAACTCCTCTCAGCCCCGCCACCCAGCCAATTGATTATCCGGTCCTTCCAATCTCCCCTATGGTTCTCAGATCCCTCTGCTCTCCGGCCTTCTCTGCAGAACTCCCTCTCGCTCAGGCTCCTCCCCTTTCTTTGATTTGCAAATCCTGACTTCATAGAGCAGCCACACAGATCACAAACACTCTGACCTCTCAAGGCTTCCTGGTGCTTCCAGAGCATACTTTTGGGTCTGGGGTGCTGAGCACATACATGTCCTTCAGCTTTCCTCTGGCTTGTACCAAGCCCTCACTGTCCTCCTGTGCTCCTTGCTGGACAGGCTGTGTTTGCTGGTCACTCCTTCCCCTGGGATGCCCTTTCTCCCCCAAGCCCACCTTCACAGAGACTGTCCCAAGCCTCTGCCCGCTCCTGTGCCAGCTGGCTCGGACACTCTGCTTCATAATCCTGTTGAGTGCATTTTTTCCCTACTGTTGCATCAAAATCTCTTTGTCTTTTAAGAGCACAGAGTACATCTTAGCCCTGTTTGTAGTTCCAATACCTGGCACACGGGGTGACCAATTCAGGAAACACTGGGCAAATGGAAAGAAGGAAGAAAAGGAGAAAGGGGGAAGTAGGCTGAGCATGAAAAGGGCTCCTGGTACTAAATAATCTAGGATCCCACCATTCTTACCCTTGCCAGCAACATGCTAGGGCCCTTCAGAGCCCCAGGCCAGATATCCAAAGGCTATGAGAAGACTTGAGGTCAAACCCTGTGACCAAGATCCTTAGAGCAAATGGCAAAAAGAGAAGATGAACAGAAGAGCCCTTTAGGGACTGAGGATGGAATTTATTTGGTAGAAATGCACAAGGGCCTGAGTTCACTCCCCAGCATAGAATAATACAAGCATAGTGGGGCACACCTGTAATCCCAGCACTCAGGAGTCGAATGCACAAGGATCAGTTCAGGATCATCATCCTTAACTGCATAGTGAGTTGGAAGCCAGCCTGGGCTACTCAAAAAAGGATGAGAAGGGAAAAGACAAGAGAAAAATGAAAAGAAATGAAGCTTTTGATTCTACTCCCAGACATCCCCACCCCCTAGTGACCCCAGAAGGAACTTTGGAACATGAAATTCCTTCTAAAGGCTAGGGGCAGGTTCTGCAGAAGACAGAAGCAGCCTGGGGGCTGACTTGCTAGAACAACATTAGCCTGTGCTGCTCTCTCTAAATTCTTTTATATGGGAAAGTCATAGACTTGGACATTACTGTTGTTTAGAGTTTTACCCAGCTAGGTTAAGATATCCTTAACTTGGTTAGGGATGTGGTTCAGGGCTTGTTGTAATATTCTTTCATTTGTTTGTGGACCCTAATTGGAGTACATGTAGGTATCAGGTAGCCTACAACCAAGGACTCCAGGCAAATGTTACCCAGTGGTGGAGAACCTCTGCAGACGACAGTAGCCTAGGCCACTGGCGTGTGTTAGAAACCAGGGAAAAGGGTTGGGTTATAATCTCAGGTAAGTCCTTAGGCTTCTATCTTAATTTCCTTACTTTAAAAGCAAAGAGCATCTTCAAGATCTTTGTCATCTCATGCTCAAAATAATTTGCTTTCTGAATGAGTACATAGCATGGGGTAGATTTAGGGCTTGGGTCTGCAGATGGAGGGCTTGAGTTTAGGTGGCACAAAGCCAACCCAACTGCAAATCCTGGCTGGCCAGCAGTGCAACTTATGCAGGTTCCTTGACCTCTCAAAGCTTCTGTGTCCTTAAATCTGCAAACAAAACTAACTTTGTGACCTATTTTGCAAGGTGGCCCCAAAGATTACAAAGTCTGGACTGGAGAGATCACCAGTCTGATGCACCTACATGGGACAGCTTACAACCACCTGTAACTCCTGCCCCAGAGGATCAGATGCCTTCTTCTGGACTCTGCAGAACCATACATATGTGTCACTCACTCACAGGCACACATAAATGAAAATAATCAATCCTAAAAAAAGAAAACTCAAGCCAGGCGTGGTGGCGCACGCCTTTAATCCTAGCACTTGGGAGGCAGAGGCAGGCGGATCTTTGTGAGTTCAAGGCCAGTCTGGTCTACAGAGCGAGTTCCAGGACAGCTGGGGCTACAGGGAGACCCTGTCTCAAAAAAAAAAAAAAAAAAAAAAAAAAAAAAAACTCTGGAGACAGCCTTTCAATAAATGGAGTTGGTAAAGAAAGAGTGGGAGAGAGTCAGAGAGAGTTAGATGGTCCTTCCA
Organism: Rhizomys pruinosus; assembly: GCA_009823505.1. Taxonomy (NCBI): domain Eukaryota; kingdom Metazoa; phylum Chordata; class Mammalia; order Rodentia; family Spalacidae; genus Rhizomys; species Rhizomys pruinosus. The sequence continues at coordinate 1,288,688 of VZQC01014929.1, forward strand.
GGGTCTCTGTAGAAACCTTGGAGAAAGAGGTGAGGAACATCTGGACAGGTAGTGGAGATGCCATTCCAGGATGGTGAGTGAGTGGCAATGAGTAAAAAGTATATCCAATGGGATGGTAAAGGGAAAGACATCGTAGTCCTGATGGGGAGATAGCTCACCCCTAAAAGTGACACACAGCAGGGTTACTGATTAAGTGCTACTTCCTGGGTCACAAGGCATTTGAACCAGATAACCAACAGTAGCAGGGTTTTTAGTGCAAGAGTTGTGGCCTGGCAAGATAGCTCAGGGAGTAAAGGGGCTTGCCGCCAAACCTGATGACCTGAGTTCAGTCACCAGGATCCACATGGTGGAAAGAGAACTGCTCCCTGCAAGCTGTCTTTTGACCTCCACACTTGCACACACACATACACATACACACATAAAATAAATATAATTTTAATTGGAAAAGAGTTGGGGAGCAGCTCTGCAGTATCCACTGTGAAGACAGGGATCTAAGGAAGGCTGAGGTGTCCTAGGAAGGGAGACCAGGAAGTGAGCCAATAGCAATTCGGAGTTTTAGTGCTCCAGAAAGGAGGCCCTGCTGGCCAAGCCTCCAGTGCTGCTTCCTTACCTGCAGCTCCCAGCGGCTCTGCACAGGGTGTCTGAAGCCAGATAAGCCTGCTTGGGTTTGGAAGGAGCCTGTGAGGTCCCATGGGGCACAAGCAAAGGGGCGAGTGTTGGACTTTCTCCGAAGGTGAAGGGCTGGACGAGGAGGCCAGCATTTACTGCAGCTTCCTTCCTGCCTGGTGTCTGGCTGGGTGCCCTGGACGTGCCCTCAGATGACCTGTGTGCTGGAGCCAGATCCATGGCCAGGGATTTTGTTTCCTTTTTCTTTTTCTTTTAAAGCTGAGATTCTGCTGCTCCAAAGACTCACTTTTCGGTCTGTAGGGCCTCGCCTTCCCTCATGCTTGCCAGTGGGGCATCTACCCCCAGCACTGGCCCGGTAGCTCTTCTCGGTTCAGAATGCAGAGCTCTAAGAGCACACACAAGGAAGCAGAGACCAAGGGAGAGGCTCCAACAGCTAGGACCACCCTGGGGTCTGCCCCTCAGGACAGAGACCTGTATCCCTGTGAACAGCTAGGACCACCCTGGGGTCTGCCCCTCAGGTCAGAGATCTGTATCCCTGTGAACAGCTAGGACCACCCTGGGGTCTGCCCCTCAGGACAGAGACCTGTATCCCTGTGAACAGCTAGGACCATCCTGGGGTCTGCCCCTCAGGACAGAGACCTGTATCCCTGCGAGCCCTGAGAACGGGTGCACTCATGCGCCTCGCAGCTCGTTTGCAAGTCTGACCAACACCAGTGTCTTGCAGCTGTTTCAGCGCTGTCTTTGCTAACAATTCCATGTTTGAATGTTCTGTGGGTTGGGTTGCCATGAAGAACTGATCCCCCAAATATCTGCATTTGTCTACTGTGTGAGTCTCGGGAGACTAAATGCAAGCTTAGCTGCAATGATGGGAGGAATTGCTACATTTGTCTCCTTGGTCACATGTGTAAACCATACAAATAGCATGTTTCTAGCCAGCATATAGACTAGGATTCATCAGTTCCAAAGAAGCTGCTGTCACTGAGTGTCTTCAGATTGTGTGTCCCTAGACCCAGGCTATGTTTACCATTCAACAAGGACATGTCAAGCATTGTGACGGCAATGGGGGGAGGGGGCCCACACTGGGAGCCAGGTAGGTAGGTAGCACAACATATGAATGTTACAAGAGACATCTTCACTTTGAAAATAAAAATGTATGACATGTCTGATGACTACCTTCTCCCAAAATCTCTCAAAAAACTATATATTTTTATTGCTTTCCAAAATTAAGCTCTTCTTCAAAGGGTAAAGGATAAAATGACTGATTGGGACTATTTAGAGAGAAGTAGCATAGACAAAAACAATCTCAAAAGAGGAATTCCCAATACATCTTAAACCATGGTAAGATAGTCTCCGAAGAACATGATTTAGATAAAACTATTTGAGGGCTTGTTTAAATGCAAAGGAACATTTTGGTGAGAACCAGTTTCAGTTCCTGGAAGCCAGCCACCTTTCAACACAGAATGACCACATGCCCTGAACCAACCCAGATCTGTTGGCTCTTGTCCAATACTATGAGCCTTCCAGCTAGGACTGCCCCAGGCACCCAGGTGTGCCAGCACCTGCCTAAGGAACTCCAGGTCAAATTAAGGTACAATATTGACAGAGCTTAGGAAGAAATCCACTTGTTTGTGTGAATCCCCATGTTGCCAAGAATATTCCATGGATCAAAGAGAATGCTGCTACTTGAATTTGCAGGCTCCAACAGGAATATTATATATGCTTTCTATTACATGCAACTTTTTCTCATTTATGCTCTCCTTGAGAGTCTAGGTTGAGTAAGGCAGATTAAGCACATAGGACCACATATGGAACTGGAAACCAGCAGACCACAGGAACCTAGATGCCCACCCTAACTGCTGGGCATTCCCAAAGACACTGGTTCCCAGCCTGTTTGCACATGACAGCCTGTCCCCTAAACCTAGAATATAACTGGATGTTACCAAGGACACCATGGGTGGAGCAGACTAGTCCTTTCCACCAGAATCTGGGGGTTGGGACCTACACATTGGCATTCTCCTGGTCATTTCCAATACGGGAAATCTCTGCCACGATACTAGAGCAATCAGGATTTCCTTCCTTCTTTCTCAAGGAACTATTTAGAAGCGTGTGTGTGTGTGTGTGTGTGTGCGTGCGTGTGTGTGTGTGTGTGTGTTACATCTGTGTTCATGTGCGTGGATGCATGTGTGTGCACATGTGATGTGTTGGGAGGAGGCCAGAGGTCAATATTGAATGTCTTCCTCATTTACTATCTTTATTTGTTTATCTGATTGTTTGTTTGAAGACAAGGTCTATTTGTAGACTCAGATAGCCTGGAACTCTTATGTAGACCAGGCTGGCCCCAATCTCAGAGATTTCCTGCCTCTGCCTTCTGAGTGCTGAGATTAAAGACATGCACCACCATGTCTGGTCTCAGTCTTATTTTTAAATGTTTTTTATTATTTTTATGTATCTATCTGTGTGTCTGTGTGAATATATACCATGTGTGTACATGCCCATGGAGGCCAGAAGAGGGCATCAGATCCCCTAGAACTGAAGTTCCAAGCAGTTCCAAGTCACCCTATGTGGGTGTGGGGAACTGAGCCAAGTTCTCTGAAAAAGTAGTAAGCACTCAACTGCTAAGCCACCTCTCTGGCCTTCCACCTTTTTTTTTTTTTTTTTTTCCCTTCTGGAGACAGGGTCTCCCTGTAGCCCCAGCTGTCCTGGAACTCACTATGTAGACCAAGCTGGCCTTGAATTCACACAGATCTGCCTGCCTCTGCCTCCTGAGTCCTGGGATTCAAGGCGTGAGCCATCATGCCTGGCCTGCCTTATGTTTTGAGACAGGGTGTCTCACCAAATCTGGAGCTAAAATTTTGGCTCAGCTGACTAGGGGGCAGTGAGCTCGAGGAATCCATTTGCTTCCAGCAGCCAAGTGCTGGAATTACACACACGAGGTGTGCTGCGCTCAGCTTCTATACGGGGGTGGGGGATCCAGAGCCAGGTCCTGCTGCTGTGGAAGCGCTGGAGCAGCCACGCCATCTCCCCAGCCCCCACCTGTCTTTTTTCAAGAATTATTTGAGGTCCTGGGGATGTAGCTCAGTTGGTAGAGTGCTTGCCTGTTATGCATAGGCCCCTAGTTCAGTCCCCAACACCACTGAAATCCGGTGTGAGATTACACACACCCAGTGTTTGGAAGCTGGAGGCAAGAGGATCAAGGCCACCCTCAGCTGCGTTGGAAGTCTGAGGCTAGCCAGGAAGAGGCACGAAGACTAGAACTCACCCGAGAACTCACTGCTTATATGTTGGATTTTTTTTTTTTATGTGTATGAGTGTATTGCCTGCATGTATATAAGTACACCTATGTTGTGCAGTCCCTGTGAAGGTCAGAAGAGGGCATCTGATCCCCTGAAACTGGAGTTAGGATGGTCATGAGCCACCATGTGGGTGCTGAGAACTGAACCTCAATCCTCTGCAAGAGCAGCCATTGCACTTGTCCTCTGAGCCATCCCTCCAGCCCCCGTATTGTTTTTTTAAATATTTTAATTAGTTTATTATTTTTTATGTGTATGAATGTATTGTCTGCATGTAGGTCGGTGCACTGGTGTCCTGCAATGCCACGGAAGTTAGAAGAGGGTGTCAGATTCCCCTGGACCTGGAGTTAAAGACGGTTCTCAGCCTCCATGTGGGTGCTGGGGATTGAACCCGGGTCCTCTGCAAGAGCAGTTGGTGCTCTTAACCACTGAGCCATCTCTCTAGCCCCTGTATTGGGCTTTTAAAAAGCTCTGTGTGGGGGCTGGAGAGATGGCCTAGCAGTTGAGAGCACCGACCACTCTTGCAGAGGACCCGGGTTCAATCCCCAGCACCCACATGGCGGCTGAGAACCATCTTTAACTCCAGTTCCAGGGGAATCTGACACTCTCTTCTGACCTCCGCAGCATTGCACGACATGGGTGCACAGACCTACATGCAAACAGTACATTCATATGCATACAAAAATAATAAATAGCTCTGTGTGTAAGAAAAAGCTCTGTGTGTAAGAGAAATTTTTATTTGACTTTATATTTTAAATATTTTTCACTTATGAAATGTCTTTCAAAATGTTTTAATGTTCAAATATGAACATTTTTAAAATTTTATTTATTTTTTGTATGTGTATGTATGTACTGTCTGCATGTAGGTTTGTGCACCCGTGTTGTGCAATGCTGCGGAGGTCAGAAGAGGGTCTTGGATTCCCCTGGAACTGGAGTTCTCCTGTAATTGGAGTTACAGATAGTTCTTAGCTGCCATGTGGATGCTGGGGATCGAACCCGGGTCCTCTGCAAGAGCAGTTGGTGCTCTTAACCGCTAGGCTATCTCTCCAGCCTCAAAGTTGTAGGTCTTACACTTCTTTTTTTGGGGGGGTCTTTTTGAGACAGGGTCTCCCTGTAGCTCTGGCTGTCCTAGAACTCACTCTGTAGACCAGGCTGGCCTTGAACTCACAGAGATCCGCCTGCCTCTGCCTCCCAAGTGCTAGGATTAAAGGCGAGCACCACCACGCCTGGCTCAAATATGAACATTTTTTTTGGTCTTTGTTGAGACAGGGTCTCCGTGTAGCCCCAGCTGTCCTAGAACTCACTCTGTAGATCAGGCTGGCCTTGAACTCACAAAGATCCATCTGCCTCTGCCTCCCGAGTGCTAGGATTAAAGGCGTGCACCACCACCCCCGGCATACACATAATTTAAAAAATAATAAAAATTGGAGCTGGAGAAATGGCTCAGTGGTTAAAAGTACTGGCTGCTCTTGCAGAGGACCTAGGTTCAATTCCCAGCAGCCACATGGTGGCTAACAGCCATCTGTAACTCCAGGCTAGGGGATTTGATGCCTCTTCTGACCCTCACAGGCATTGTATGACATGGGTGCACTTACACACATGCAGGCAACAGCACTCATACACATAAAATAAAAAAATAAAGAAATCTTTTTTTTAAGTTATATTTGAAAACCTTTTTCATTTTGTGAGCTATCACTTTTCTGCTGAAACTGGATCTTTTTCTTCGTGGGTCCTTGGTGGTTTTGTCCATGTCCTTCCCCTGCCTCTTTCCCCCTTGGAATCTTCATTTCCCTTCTTCCTTGTTAGGTATATAGCATGCTTCCTGTTCATTTATTTCAAAAAATCATTTATATTTTATTTTTTTATATGTGTATGAATGTACTGTCTGCATGTAGGTCTGTGCACCCATGTTGTGCAATGCCACGGAGGTCAGAAGAGGGTCTCGGATTCCCCTGGAACTGGACTTCTCCTGGAATTGGAGTTACGGATGGTTCTCAACCGCCATGTGGGTGCTGGGGATCGAACCTGGGTCCTCTGCAAGAGCAGTCGGCGCTCTTAACTGCTAGGCCATCCCTCCAGCCGCAAAATCATTTATATTTTAATTTAAGCTGTTGACATAAAGAAGGATTTGATTGTATGACTGGAAATATTACCTGCTCGGGTCAATAGTCACCCATTTTCTTCTGTGGCTCTCAATCAATACCTGTTTCCCTAGAAGCAATTTATCTGGTTAAGCAGGATTGTATTTCTTTAGGTGAAGAAACTGTCTCCTTCAGGAACCCAACATGGAATTATCAAAACAGCTTTACTTTTACAATATGCATTCTCTGAACTACCACACCCTACACACACTAATATAAAAACCACATTGGTGGTTCCCACCATTGTGGGCAAAACAAAAGACTGTCCCACCTCATCACTAACATTACCAACTCTAATTTTTTTCTTATATATTTTATTTGTTATTTTTTACTTTTTATTTACTTTTTATTTATTTTTATTTTCGAGACAGGGTCTCCCTATAGCTCCAGCTAGCCTGAACTCACTCTGTAGACCAGGCTGGCCTTTAACTCACAGAGAATCGCCTGCCTCTGCCTCCTGAGTGCTAGGATTAAAGGCGTGCACCACCACACCTGGCTTAAAGACGGTTCTTAGCTGCCATGTGGTTGCTGGGAATCAAACCTGGGTCCTCTGCAAGAGCAGTCGGCACTCTTAATCGCTGAGCCATCTCTCCAACCCCTATTTTTATTTTGTTTACAAGTACATTGCCTGCATGTATGTAAGTGCACCCGTGTTATGCAATCCCCAAGGAGGTCATATCTGCTAGAACTGGAGTTTACAGATAGTTGTTACCTGCCATGTGGGTCCTGGGAATTGAACCCAAGTCCTCTGCAAGAGCAGCCAGTGCTCTTAGGTGCTGAGCAATCTCTCCAGCCCCACCAACTCTGTTTATATTCTAAATTTAAAAATAAGGTGGGAGGTGGAGTAGAGGGCTCACTAGTTTGCCATGTAAGCAAAGACCTGACTTGAGATCCCCAGAACTGGTGTGAGAAGCCAAATGGGAATGCACCCATAGGCCCAGTGCTGGGACAGGAGGGTCCTCCAGGCTTGCTTGGGCAACTATTCTAGCCAATTAGTGAGCTCCACGTTCAGCAAGAATCCCTGCCTCAAAGTGTAAGATGGAGAGAAAGACATCTGAGGTGTAGCCCCAGGTGCCACAGGACTCACTGCGTAGACCAGATTGGCCTGCATCTCACAGAGATCTGCTGGCCTCAGCCTCCCCGCCCCCTTTTTTTACTTATTCTTTCAGGGCTACCAGGATAAATGTGTACTGGCTGGTCCAGGAAGCCTTGAGTTCTCAGCTAAGAAACAATCTGGTTAATTTGGGGGGGGCGGTCTCATCCCTAAACTGCCTAGTTAATTTCTAGCACCTGTTTAGTTATGTTACCCTCTGAAAAAGGTCACCCCAATCACCAGAAGGGATTCAGGACGCCGACCACTCTGACTTCTTCCATGCTAAAAAGGGACGTTGGGTGTGGCAACTGGGGTATCCCCCATCCAGAGGGTCTATCTAAAGGACGCTCCAAAAGGATAACTATAGATGGGATAAAAAGTCCTTGACTGGTGCCCGTAAAAGCGAAGTGAAGGCTGGAGTAGTTAGGTACATGATCTAGGCAGGAGACCAGGAGAAGTAAGAACAGGGAATTCCAATGTCCAACTTAAAAGTCCATTAGAATTTCTCGTCAAGGGGTTTCAAAGTATCCATTTATTAGGTTTCTCCTTCTGTTCATTTGGCCGTGGTGTCTGGACTTAGGATCTGCTTCCCAGGCATTTTAATAGTCAAGATATGAATTTCCACTTAGATAGTTGCTAGAAAGAAAGAGGAAATTTTATTATTGAGCATTAATTGGCAACAGTCACGGACTTGTCTTTTGGCTCCAGGTGACCCTACGTTATTAATCGAAGCCAAGATCTAAGGTTTTGTGCCTAAAGAGTATTTCATATAACTTTATTTTTTTATTTTTAATTTTTTTATTTCATATAACTTTAATCCTGGTTTTGTGCCTAAAGAGTATTTCATATAACTTTATTTATTTATTTTTTTTTATTTCATATAACTTTAATCCTAATATCTGGAGGCATAATTTTTCCGGTTTTAAAAAGAAATACAGCCGGATGTGGTGACGCATGCCTTTAATCCTAGCACTCAGGAGGCAGAGGCAGTTGGATCTTTGTGAGTTCAAGGCCAGCCTGGTCTACAGAGAAACTACAGGGACAACCTGTCTCAAAAAGCCAAAAAAAAAAAAAAAATTATACATTGACTATCTTTTGGTTCTACTTTCCTTTTGGGTGTTTAAGTCCACACAATTAGCCCAAATTAACCAAACTTGATTTTCTCAAGGTCATTTGAGGTTCTGGTCTTCAGGGGGCACTCAGGTTTTCAAGAGGGGGTAACACCTGGCTCCTTATGTCCATTCTTACCAGTTCCATCTCCCGAGGACAAGGTCAGATCTTGCTAGACCAGGCTTCAGCCTCCCAAGTACTGGGATGAAAGAAAAGTGTCACCATACCTGGACGACAATTATATTTTTTATTTATTATTATTTTTTAGTTTTTATTTTATTTTCGTATGTGTATGAATGTACTGTCTGCATGTAGATCTGTGTACCTTTGTCATGCAATGCCGCAGAGGTCAGAAGAGGGTGTCGAATTCCCCTGGTACTGGAGTTAAAGATGGTTTTCAGCCACCATGTGGCTGCAGGGGATCAAACCCGGGTCCTCTCCAAGAGTGGTCAGCACTCTTAACCGCGGAGCCATCTCTCCAGTCCCTGACGTCACATATTTTTATTTGCTAACTCTGGCCGCCCTAATCGTGTGTTTTTCCTTCAGTGTTGATATTGGTGCCCGCATCCCAGGGCACCCTCAGAAAATAGACTTCTGGCACTCCATGTAGAGCAATTACCAGAGAAGTTTCTTGGCCAAGGGCTGCTTCCTCCTTTGCCCCCAGAAACCCTTGTAAACCTCCACTGCATTGCATTGTCTGCTATGGAAGTGAGGAAGGAGGTGCTGTACATCAAGCTCTCCAGCCAGGCCTCAGGCTACTTCCAGGCTCTCCTCACCTTTCTCCTTCTTTTCTTAGCAGCCATGAGGCTCTTCAAGGGGCTGTGGATCTTGCCCATCACTGTCTAGCTGAAGTGCCTTTGGCCCACTGCACATTCCTATTTGTGTTACCAATCTGTTAGTTCCCTTCTGTCCTCTTCCTGGCTTTGGTACTGTTTCCTGTCTTACCAATTTTGATTCATTACCAAGTCTATTCTTTTCTACAAGGTGACTAAAATTCACATTGTATTGTAGTCTGGAATGGCAGTGGGTTGTAGTCCATCCTGTCACCATTAGAATGATAAGACAGGCTTGGAGACATGGGCTGCTGATTTCCCTCCCTGGCTCAGCACGTAAAGACTGCAGCGTGGGACAGGCAGACAGCGTCTGCCCCAGGAACAATGCTAGAGTAGCTGTGTATGACTGGATCCTTTGACACAAGTTCTTCCATAAGTGCCCCTCCTGGTTCAGTAAGGAAAGTCTGGGTCCTCTTGGTGTCCACCCTGACCAGCCTTCATGACCAGGGGCCTACGAGTCCCTGGATGTCATCTTAGCATCCAGCTTCGAGAGACACTGCACTTCAAACTCCCGGTGGAACCCTTGCTTCAAACCCATGGCCCATATTTTCAAAAGCAAGAGTCAGAAACTACTTCCTTATTGGCTGTATGACCTCTGGGGCTTTGGGGAGGACCCCCTACGCCCAGGAGGTCCAAATCAGAGGCAATGTAATTAGTCGGTGTCTGTGAGATAGGAGAGAGTACAGTGAAGGAAACAGAAAGGCTAGAGTGATGGAGCAGGAAGCCTAGGAGCAGGGACAGGTTCAGAACAGTTGGGGCGGGGCTCATAAAGCCTAGTTTTGAGGCCACTAATAAGGGGAGGCAGTTGGAGAACTGCTGCCCCCCAACTGGGGAGGCACCGCCCAAGCCTCATGCTAGGCACCTGGCTACCAGTTCATCCCATTACTGTGAAACACATAATGTCTTTATTGATTATTGTATATTCGAATGTTGGTTGTCATGGTTACATATGGCTAAACTATTATAAGACCATTTCTCTGTGAAGTGGGATGGGAAATCAAGGGATTATGGTAGGCCAGTTTGAGAGCCTGCTCTATGCCAAGATTGGAGATAGGGCTTCCTCACAGGTGCCTGGTTTGGTCACTCTGCAAAAGATGCATCATGAGAACCATCTTTGTGGATGGGAGGTGGAATGTGACTTATCTCATACAGCCGCAATCTAATAGAGAGGATTTGGAACTGGAACTTGGACATCCAGGGGATACATCTCAGTGTACCAGAGAAGGGGAGATGCCACAGGCGGGAATGACAACTGAGTGAGAAGAACAGGGTGTGGTGGGGGCTCTGAAGACTAGTGTCCCTGCACAGTGAAGCCCCTGCAAATGGGGCCAAAGACAGCATTGAATATCTGAAGACTGGTGTCCCTGCACGGTGAAGCCCCTGCAAATGGGGCTAAAGTCAGCATTGAATATGAAAAGGGTTCTGTTCAGGCCTCAGACAGACAAGCAGTCTCTGTTTGAAGGAGATGGGATGGATGGGATGGAGATCAGATCCCTGGGCAAGCTGGGTGAGCTTGAACTAGTATTTTAGGTATGCTCAGTTCTCTCTAAAGTCCTTTCACAAACCAGGCAGTGAGAAGGCTCAGTGGGGAAACCACAGTGGAAAGAGAGAACCCATTCATGAAAGTCATCCTCAGACTTCCACACATGTGCACCTACATTTGAACACATGCACACACAATAATAATAATAAAAATGAAAGTTCTGTCACTGTACTGAACGAATTCACAGATCTGTAGCTCAGGAATGTTGGCATGTTCATACTACACATACTCTCTGTGCCACACTCCCTATGCCACATACATGTTCATACTACACATACTCTCTAAGCCACACTCCGTACACCACATACATTTTTCTTTTTTGTTTGGTTTTTGTTTTGGGACGGGATCTCCCTGTAACCCCAGCTGTCCTGGAACTCACTATGTAGACCAGGCTAGCCTGGATCTTAAAGAGATCCACCTGCCTCTGCCTCCCAAGTGCTGGGGATTAAAGGTATTACCACCCTGTCTAGCTACTTTTCTTTCTTTCTTTTTTTTTTCAGTCTTTTTGAGACAGTCTCCCTGTAGCTCCAGCTGGCTTGGCTTGGAACTCACTATGTAGACCAGGCTGGTCTTGAACTCAGAGAGCTCTACCTGCCTCTGCCTTCAAAGTGTCAGGACAAAAGGCATATGCCATCATGCCTGGCTTCTTTTTATATATATGTAAGTTTCTTTTAAAATTTATGCTGGGGGCTGGAGGGATGGCCTAGCGGTTAAGAGCGCCGACCGCTCTTACAGAGGACCCGGGTTCGATCCCCAGCACCCACATGGCGGCTGAGAACCGTCTGAAGCTCCAATTCCAGGAGAACTCCAGTTCCAGGGGAATCTGAGACCCTCTTCTGAACTCCGCGGCGTTGCACGACACGGGTGCACAGACTTGCATGCAGACAGTACATTCATACACATACAGAAATAAATAAAATTAATAAAAAATAAAAAATAAAAAAAAATAAAATTTATGCTGGAAGCTGAAGCCAGAGTATCAAAAAGTTCAAGGTAGAGCTGGAGAAATAGCTTAGCAGTTAAGAGCACTGGCTGCTCTTGTAAAAGACCCTGGCTCAGTTCCCAGCATCCTCATGGCAGCTAATAACGCTCTGTAACCCCAGCTCCAGGTGATCCACTGCCATCTTCTGGTCTCCACAGGTATTGCATGCATAGGTGCACTACTTACATACCTAAAATAAAAAATAAAATTTAAAAATTCTTTTTAAGGGGCTGGAGAGATGGCCTAGCGGTTAAGAGCGCCGACCACTCTTACAGAGGACCCGGGTTCGATCCCCAGCACCTACGTGGCGGCGGAGAACCGTCTGAAACTCCAATTCCAGAAGAACTCCAGTTCCAGGGGAATCCGACACCCTCTTCTGACCTCCGCGGCATTGCACGATACGGGTGCACAAACCGGCATGCAGACAGTACATTGATACACATAAAGAAATAAATATAATAAAAAAAAATTTAAAAATTCTTTTTAAGTTCAAGGAGGGCTGGAGAGATGACTCAATGGTTAAGAGTGTGTGCTGTTCTTAATGGGGACCTACGCTAAGTTCCCAGCATGCATTTCAAGTGGTTCACAACAACTTGTAACTGCAGCTTCAGGGAATCTGAGGCCTCTCTCCTCTGTGGGCGCCCGTACTCCCATGCATACACCCACACATAGACACACACATATACATAATTAAAAAATAAATTTAAAAAAACTTCGAGTTTATCCTCAGCTATATATCAAGTTCAAGCTTAGCCTGGGGTACATAAGACCCAAAAAGAAAAACAAAAAACTCGTAACAATCCCCCCAAGAATCAAATATAAAATTGTTGACATTAGAGAGTTCAGTATTGAAGTTTAACGAAGAAGCATCTCGTAGCATCTGGTCCCAGCCATTTTTCCTACCTGTGTAGGTGTGACTGTCCTTACAGATGTTGCTTCCTGGTCTGTCTGTGGGCATGCCTCATCTTTACCTCAAATAAGACATGTCCTACCTGGCCTCATTTATCAATGTGTTCCTCCTCTGGGCTCTTTGGTTCTACTGTCTACTCAGTCAGCCCCTGTGCTATGATCTTCTCCATTCCCTATGCCTTTCCCCATACTTCTTTCTATCCTGACCTCAATGACTCCACTTTTCTTCTACCTAGATTTCTGCAAGAGCCTTTCAGCCAGGCTCTGTTTCCATTCTGACATCCTACCCTAATACAGCCCCCAGCCAGCAGCCAGCATCTGGCTAAGATATGGCCCTATCCACAGTCCAGAGGGCAGGATAGAGCCAGGCACTCTTGTGATTGACGCACCTCCTCACCCAGTTTCAGGGCTCATCTAAGGCTTCCTGAAGTGTCACCAGAGTTTAACCAGGAAGGATGAATGGGAGGAAACAGCAGAGGCAGGAAATGCTTCAAGCAAGGCCATGCTGCTTTAGGAGTTTCAGCAGGCTGGTCCCTGGGGTCACATAGATGCTGAGCCTTTGTCTTTGCTGCATTCCTTCTATTTACAAGTTCGTTTCTCCTGAGCTTCCCGGGGCCACAGCCTCTCCCACTATGATTCCTTCAACCCACATTTTTTTCTTTCTCTTTCTTCTTTCTTTTCTTTTTCTTTTTATTTTTGAGACAGGGTCTCCCTTTTAGTACCAGCTGTCCTGGAGCTCACTCTGTAGACCAGGCTGGCCTTGAACTCACAGAGATCCACCTGCCTCTGCCTCCTGAGTGCTGGGATTAAAGGCATGCACCACCATGCCCGGCTTCAACCCAGATTTCTTTCACTGTATTCCAAATCACTGGGCCTGCTCTTGTGTATGCCAGGAGGGAGTAATGTCCTGGAACTAGGCAGGATGAACTGCACTTACCAGTCCTCATATGCCCACCACACACACATTCCCCTGTGCGTTGATTTTTTTTTATTTATTCTTTATATGTATGAATGTACTGTCTGCATGCAGGCTGTGCACCCGTGTCATGCAATGCCGCAGAGGTCAGAAGAGGGTGTCGGATTCCCCTGGTACTGGAGTTAAAGATGGTTTTCAGCCGCCATGTGGGTGCTGGGGATCGAACCCGGGTCCTCTGCAAGAGCAGTTGGCGCTCTTAACCGCTAGGCTACCTCTCCAGTCCTCGTGTGTTGATTATTACCGCTGTTAACCAAATACATGCCCTGCTCCTTCCAGGCATACAGCAGGGGTGCACCTTCCTGCCCCCTTGTGACCTACTCTGGCCACTGAGATGAAGCAGAAGTGATGGGTGTCACTTCCAGGTAGCAGCTTTAAGAACTGTGCATGATTTGCCCCATCCCTGCCCTCTAAGTTAAAGAGTTGTATCCATTTGCAGCAGCCTCAGTTGCTGGTTACTATGGAAGTGGAATTCCTACTGACCTACAATGGACAGGTTGTGTGACTGAGCAATATACTTTTTTTTTTTTTTTGTCTTTTGGAGACAGGGTCTCCCTGTAGCCCCCAGCTGTCCTGGAACTCGCTGTGTAGACCAGGCTGGCCTTGAACTCACAAAGATCCACCTGCCTCTGCCTCCCAAGTGCTAGGATTAAAGGTGCACCACCATGCCCAGCTTGTAATATACTTTTAAAAACCCTTTTTAAATTTACATTTATTGGCCTGGAAAGATGGCTCAGTGGTTAAGAGTACTGGCTGTTCTTGCAGAGGACCCAGGTTTGATTCCTAAAACCCACATGGAGGCTAACAACCACCTGTAACTTCAGTTCCAGGAGAATTTGATGCCCTCTTCTGACCTCTGCAGGCATTGCATGACACAGGTGCACTTACATATACACATGTAGGCAATACACTCCTGTGTCTGTGTGTGTGTGTGTGTGTGTGTGTTCAGGTGGAGGCCAGGGGTTGCCAACAGCTTTCTTCCTCTGTTGCTTTCCACCTTTTATTTTTGTATGTGTATGAATGTACTGTCTGCATGCAGGTCTGTGCACCTGTGTCGTGCAATGCCACGGAGGTCAGAAGAGGGTGTTGGATTCCCCTGGAACCAGAGTTCTCCTGGAATTGGAGTTTCAGATGGTTCTCAGCTGCCATGTGGGTGCTGGGGATCAAACCCTGGTCCTCTGCAAGAGCGGTCGGCACTCTTAACCGCTAGGCCATCTCTCCAGCCCCTCCACCTTATTTTAAAAAAGATTTATTTTTGCTGGGTGTGGTGGCACACACCTTTAAACTCAGCACTAGAGAGGCAGAAGCAGGTTGAGCTCTAGGAGTTCAAGGCCAGCCTGGTCTACATAGTGAGTTCCAGGCTAGTTGGGGCTATAGGGAAACTCTGTCTCAAAAACACCGAAAAATATTTACTTTTATTTTTAATTATGTGTATTGCACAGGATGTATGTGTGTGATAGGCACAGGGACCCACTGAGGCTAGAAGAGGTTGTAGGATCCCCTGGAGCTAGAGTTAAAGGCAGTTGTAAGCCCCCCAAAATGGGTGCTAGGGATCCAAATTCAGGTCTTGATGCTGAGCAGTAAGCACTTTACTACGGAGTCATTTGTCCAGTCCTAGCAATATATTTTTGTCATGTGAAACCACTGATCTTACAGCATCATATGACAGATACTAACTATCAACATAACTGATCTTGTCAATCAAGGTTTGGGGCTGGGGCAACTTGATTCTCTGAATGAAGCAGAGCTCTTATCTTCCTTCCCAGGCCCCTTAGCTTGGAAGATTTCCAGGTAATTTCACCTCCTTGCTTTTATGATGGATACCATGCATTCATTCCCCTTGCAACCCAAGTTCAAAATGCTGTTATAAAGCACAGAAGTAGGGGCTGGAGGGATTGTTCAGTGGTTAAGAACACTGGTTGCTCTTGCCACCTTGGTTCAGTTCCCTGCACCCACAGAGCAGCTCACAGCTCTTGT
This sequence comes from Rhizomys pruinosus, assembly GCA_009823505.1. Lineage (NCBI taxonomy): Eukaryota > Metazoa > Chordata > Mammalia > Rodentia > Spalacidae > Rhizomys > Rhizomys pruinosus. The sequence continues at coordinate 1,304,166 of VZQC01014929.1, forward strand.
AATCCCAGTCCCAGGGGGTCAGACACCCTTCTCTACCCTCCAAGGGCACCGGGCACATCCACCCACACACATATACATGAAAACACTCAGACATATAAAATAAAAATAAATATTTTAAAATGCTTTAGAAAAGTAAGTTAAAAGAACCCATAAAAGTATTTGCCTAGCTATTCAAAATCATAGCCTATCTGATAGCTTACACAGGTCCCATATATCCGTCCAAGCCACCAGTGAATTCTCCTTCCACAGTGCCACATCAGACCTAGCGAGATTAGTAGGACCTGTACTGTAGATCAGATTCAGCTGCTCAGTAGTTGGATGACTTTGGACCCTTGACTTCTCTAAGTCTCTTTCTAACACAAAAAGGAAAGTAACATTTTCACATTTTCTGTCTGAGCCACTCTCCACTTACAGAACAATATGTGTGAAGTGTTTTGAAATGGAAAAACTCCGTGAAAATACCAGTGGACTATAGTTTTTAACAAATATGTGACCAAAGTAACACTTCCAAAATGAAATAGCCCTCCTAATATCTTCAGTCTTTAAAATCAAGCCCAGATCCCATATCTCAAATCTTATTTTGCACATCAGATGTATTATTTCTTAGCTCCAGACAAGGAGTAGGTAGGGTTCCTCTGCTGAGGCAGTCACGATCAGTTACAGGCTCTGCAAGCACCAAACTGTACTGGTTTGCCAATCACTTCTTGACAATTTTTTAAAAGGTTTTAAAATTTTTGTTTTATTATTGGGGTGGTTGCTGGTGCCACCGTACATTATGTGGAAGTCAAGAGGACTTCGTTGAGTTGGTTCTCTCCTTTCACCTTTATGAGGGTTCCAGGGATCAAACTCAGGTTGCCAGGCTTTCAGAACAAGTGCCTTAAACTGTCAAGCCATCCACGGGTCCCCCAATCATTTTTTTTTTTTTATTTCTGTATGTGTATGAATGTACTGACTGCATGTAGGTCTGTGCACCCGTGTCGTGCAATGCCGCGGAGGTCAGAAGAGGGTCTCGGATTCCCCTGGAGCTGGAGTTCTCCTGGAATTGGAGTTACAGATGGTTCTCAGCCGCCATGTGGATGCTGGGGATCGAACCCGGGTCCTCTGCAAGAGCAGTCGGTGCTCTTAACCGCTAGGCTATCTCTCCAGCCCCCCCCCAATCATTTCTTAATCAAGACACCAAGCACATGCATTCAGTTATGCTGCCTGTCTCTTCCTCTGCTGCATGCTGAATCAGCTTCAGTTCATCAATGGAGTTGAAATTCTTACCGGTGAGCCCCATCTCTGTTCTTATCCAATCCAGAAATGCCTCTTGTCATCCCTGCCATCCTTGAAGTCCCTAAGGCCTCCTTGCTTGGCAAAGGGAGTTTCCTTCAGCCCTTGGGGCAGTAGTTCAGCCAGGTCCCATTCTCTCCAGAGCACAGCTCACACACACACCCCCCCCCCCGACATGAGACTCTGCCCTAAGATACTGGGGGTGTGCCAGCCAAGCCAGCTTACAAAAGGGAGATCATCTCTGCACTCAGTGCCTTGGGCCTGACCCTGGCCTCCCAGGCGAAGGGCTTGCTTCTCTGCTGCCTGCTCTAGTCCAGTGCCTCTTACTTAGACTTATATTAGTGAGGCAGGAGAGATGGCCCAACCGTCAGTGAAGGTGTTTGCCACCAGGCCTTGATGACCTGAGTTCCATCCCTGGGACCCACATGGTGGAAGGAGGACCCATAACCACCTCCAAGCTTTTCTCTGATCTCCGGGCATGTCTGCACAATAAATAAACATACGGGGTTTTTTTTGCTTTTTTTTTTTTTTTTAAGTGAAAGGGCTTATTGAAAGAGTGCTGAGCCCAACTGAGAGTGTTTCTAATTGAGTAAGTTAGGGTGGTGCTGGAGTGTAACTTCTCACTTTCCAGATGAAAGTGATGCTGGTGTCTCGGACCAGGAGAGGGACTTGCTCCCAGCTCCTCCCCTTCCCCAGCTGCTTACCTGGCCCGAGCAGTGCGTAAATATGGGGTAACTAGAAGCTGGAGGCCTAGAACTTCATTTGAGGAATCCCTGAAGGATTTATATGCAGGGCCAACACTAGGCAGGAAAGGCGGCTGGAGCCTATAGGTCCTTGCTGTTTTGGAACATTTCATTGATTGGTGATACTAACCTGTTTTTTCAATACTTGTCCATCTGGTGTTAGGTCTAGGGTGACAGAGGAGGAAGCAGCCTGGTTCTGGAGAACTAGAAAGGAAATATGCAATTACAACTCCACTTACTGTTCCCTTGAGGGAGCATGGGTGCAGAGAGGAGGAGCTCTGCAATCTGTGTTGCTGGAACATTCATGTTAGAATTGGCATTTACACCCAGACCTGCAGGATTTGTGGGAATCTGGAAGGTAGAGGGGGTATGTTGTAGAACTCAGTCCTCAGAGCAAAACAGTCACCATCTTTATCAGATGAGCTGTGCCCACTTGCAAGAGCCATCATCCATCATGGCCAGGCTTGTTGACCGTAGACACTCCTTCCTAGAAAGAGGGGGTGGGGTTATTGGACCCTCACCTGAAAGTCCAGCCGTTCCTCCTAGCCATTTGTATGCAATTCTGCCCTAATTGTGTGAGGAGGGCCTGGAGTATATAGGCTGGAAAAGGTTAATGAGGGGGTTCTGCATCCACACTACGAGAAGACTTTCCAGAGTTGCTGCTTTAGGGTCCCTCAAGTTCCTGCCAGTAATCCCTCACTGCTGTCAAAGTAAGCCCAGTGAACTCATTGGTTCTCCGGGTGATTCGGTGGAATTGTACTTTGGTTTGTCATTGCGCTTTATGAGAGGATACCTGTTTGCTTTTTCCCAGGAAGGGGGTTCTTGAAACACGCTAATAGGAATGAAGCAACTGAACTGAAACTTAATGTTTCAGAGGGAAAAGTGATTCCAAAGGCCTGATGGGCAGCTCTCCCACCAGGCCTGGTTTCCTCTTTTCAGTGGCTCTGTCTATGTCACCTGGGTTGGCTGTTTGCCTCATGAGCTAATGATCCTCAAGGCTCTGTCCTGGCATCCCCTTCCTCTCCCTTGCATGTCATCTCCCAGTGAGCTCCTCCACACCAGAGGCCCACTTATCAACAGGGCCCAGGCCTGTCTCAACCCAGGCCTCATCTGCTCACTCCACATGGCTGGCCACAGTCATCCTTCCTCCTGTATTCTGTCCTGGGGAACAACATATCCACTAAATTGCCTAAGCCAGACGGTTTTATGAAAGAACTCCCTGGTAAGTAGCTGGTGTGGAATAAACTGGCATGATAAATTGCTGCTGGCAGTTACCAGGACAAAGCAGAAGGTGCTGGTCTCCAATTCTAAATCCACAACTCAGTGGCTGCTCACCTGTTAAATGGATTTGATGATAATACCTTTGTCAGGAGGTTCTATGGATTAAACAATAGTAATCATTGCTACTTACTAAACCTGATATAAAGTACTTTGAGTTTCCTAAGAGATGGTGAGTACCCAGTTCAAAGTTACATCACTGGCTAGTGGTAGAGGCAGGTCTGGAAGCCAGTCCTCTGAAGTGGGGTGAAGAAGCCATCTTCAGCCCACTTCCAGACTGATTGTTCTAGTTTGCTTTTCCATTGCTGTGACAAAACACTCTGACCAATTTCCAACTTGGGGAGGAAAGGGTTTATTTGGTTCACATCTCCTGGGTCACAGTTCATCACTGAGGAAGCCCAGCATAGGAACTCAGGGCAGGAACCTGGAGCTGAAGCACAGGCCGTGGAGCAATGCTGCTTATTGGCTTGCTTCCCTGGCCCATGCCCAGCCTGCTTTCATTTTTTTTTTTTTTTTTGGGTCTTTTCGAGACAGGGTCTCCCTGTAGCCCCAGCTGTCCTGGAACTCACTCTGTAGACCAGGCTGGGCCTTGAACTCACAAAGCTCCGCCTGCCTCTGCCTCCCGAGTACTAGGATTAAAGGCGTGTGCCCCCACGCCCAGCTCAGCCTGTTTTCTTATACTGTACATAACAACCTTCTCCCGGGTGGAACCACCCACAGTGGGCTGGGCCCTTCCACATTATTCAACAATCAAGACAATACTCCACAGACGTGGCCGCAGGCCAGTCCAATGGAGCCAATTCCTCAATTGAGGCTCCCTCAAACCAGGTGTGTCAAGTGGACACTAAAGCTGTCTAGCACACTGATCAAATAGGAAGACACTTGTGTTCTAGTAGCAACTGCAAAACAGGGCAAATCGCATAATCAGTGAGTGTAACCGCTTTAAAACATGTTATTTTTGTTGTTTCTGTGCATGGAGGTCAGAGAACAACTTTCTGTAGTGGATTCTCTGATTCTACCATGTGGCCTCCAGGGATCCAATTTTGGTCTTTAGGCTTGGCGGCAATTGCCAGCAACTGTCTTTGCTGGCTGCACCATCTTACTGGACGTAATTTTTTTTTTTAAAAGGAAACATCCACCAATAGAAAAGGCTAGTAGGAAATAAAACAAATCATATGGTTGATTTTTTTTTTTTCCGAATTATGTGTTCTCCATCTCTATTTAAAACATTAAGTTTATTACAGTGAAAATAATTACAGGCCTACAACTTCTTATTCTAGTTTCTGGTCTTAACTTCCCTGAGCAATTAACTCTTTGGGTCCTTCCAAAGACCAGGGTAGGACGGCGTCGCAGGCAGCCATGTTCCCCACCCCCTGACAGCTGACAGCTGGCCAGTGGAACAGGTTGTCAAAACACGGCCTGCCGAGGGAAGTCCCAGACAGAACCCGGGCTGCTACCGCCTAGGGCTCTCTGGACAGCGCTCTTTGATTGAGATCAGTTACTTTTTCGCCCCTTCCTTCTACAAAGCCGGCCGAATGCTCTTTTCCAGTTCTGGCCGAGCTGTTAGCACCAGCGGGTGGGGACGCCTGCCAGCTACCTGGCTCAGTGATCGCCGCCCGAACTGGTCAGGCTAGTCGGTCCCGTGGCTGTTTCTGCCAGGACTTGCCGGTGTGTGGGGTACACTCACCCTTCTCCACAGCAACCGAGGTAGATGGAAGGCAGCTGTGGGCACTAGCTTGGCAGTCAGTCCAGATGGGTGGAGCAGAATTAATCTAACCTGGAATTTCAACTTGGCCAGTAACAACAGGTGAGAGGTGTGTGCGTGTGCATGTGTGTTTTAAACAGCACAGAGAATTGGGCAGTTTAGCAACTTGGAAATATTCTTGCGCCCTGTCCCTCACCCCCTGCCTGGAACCGAGCCCAGCGAGACTTTTCAAAGTGTCTGCAGGGTTTAGGCCTCGGTGGCGCTGGGGGCCTCGGAGCCTGGGTCCATCCCGAGCGGTCCTCGGTTACCCTCCGCGCCGCGCCCGGTCCCCCTCCTCCGGGAGGCTGGGCGGGGGTATCGGATTAGTCTTTGTTTTCGACGGGAAGGAGCCCAAGCAGCGCCCGGGAAGGCTGCTGATAGCAGGGCTCCGGGGTCCGCCCCGGTAGGGCGCTCGGCGGTGACCCCACCAGGGTGCCGTGCAGCGGGCGCGGCCTCGCCTCCGAGCGCCCCTTCTTGCGGGCCAGGCTGACTCTGTACGCAGACGCGCGCTGTCCCCCATTGTCCTGCTTGGCCTGGGCGCGCGGCAGCCGGGCTGGGAACCGGGTTAGTCGAGTCCCGCAACGCTGGGTTGTCCGGAGCCCGAGGGCTCTCCCGAGCCTGCAGGGAGGGGCAGGAAGCCGGGACAGCCAGGCCAGCTCCACCCGGGGCCTAGGTAGCCAGGTCGGGTGTCCCGCGCGCCCCTCCCCGTCGCGCCAGCCCGCTGCGGCCCCGCCTGAGGGCACGGTCGGCCAGGCCGCGGGGACCTGAGGTCCCGGGACGTCCCTGCGCGAGGCCGGGCAGCTGCAGGTGCAGAGCTGCCGCCCGCGCAGCCCTCGGCGCCCGGGGACTCCCTGCTCGCGCGGCCCCGGGCCCGGCGGAGGGGCTCGGCGGGCCGCACGTGCGCGCCCTCCCGGGCGGGGGAGTCCCCGGGCGAGCACGTGCCGCGGCGCGCGGGGGGCGGGGAGTCCCGCGGCCGCCTTCATTGCTGCTGCCGCCGCCGCGGCCGCCGCTGCCTCTTCCTTCCTCCTGCGCCGTCCCCTCCTCGGCCCGGGCGGGGGTACTCGGTGCGCGCGGCGAGCTCGGCCGGGCCGGGCGCTCGGGAGGCGGACGCCTCGGGCGGCGGCGGCGGCAGTGGCGGTGGCGGTGGCGGTGGCGGCGGCGGCGGCGGCGGTGGTGGTGGCGGTGGCAGCGGCGCGGGCTGGGGAAACTTTGCCCCTTTGTGCGCTCCGCCCCGGAGGCGGCGGGCAGGTTGGTGCAGTCGGTGCCTTTCCGGCTCCGCGGTGGGGGAGGGGAGACCGGAGGGGGTTCGGGGGGAGGGGAGGCTCGGCGACCACGGCGGGGACGGCGGCGGGCGCTCCTCGGTCGCCGGGGACCGGGCGGTGTGCCCCGGGGCGCCATGCCGCGCAGCCGGGCGGGGTGGTGGGGAGGAGGCTGCGGTGCCGCCGGAGCCCGGCGGCCGAGGGCCCAGAACAAAGGAGCCGGAGCGGCGGCGGCGCGCGCGCAGCCCTGCCCGCGCCCCAGCGCGCCCCCTCCCCGCGCCCCTCGGTGGCGCGGGCCACCCTACCCCCCACCCCCTGTGGCAGCCGTGGCTCGGGCTCCCCGCCGCGGCGAGGCTCGGGCGTGGGCTCGAGCGGGCGCGCCCCCACCTTCAGGCCGCTTCCGTGCCGGGGGTGTTGGCAGCTCCTCCGAGCCAGGCTCTCTGCAAACTTTATTTTGCAAGCTCTGCTCCCTGGGAGAGGGCTCTGCTGTCCTTGGTTCCTCCCTCCACGGGCGAGGGGCTGTGCGTGCATTCTAGAGAAACTCTCCCAAGCCCTGGGGGGGGGGGGCATGGGGCAACTTTCTCAGAAATCTCGAGCGCACACCCTCCCTGGAAGGCGTCAGGCAGGCCCCCTCAGCCCTCTGTGGCACGTCCTGCCTGAGGCTCTATAGAGGACTTCGTTTGAGTCAGACCCTGTCTTTCCCCCATTTTCTCTTTTTCCCAGAAGCAGGAAGAGGTAACACGTGAAAGTTGTCCCTGGGCCTCGAGTGATGAGCTTCCCCTTTCTGTGTCATTTTTTTTCAGGCAGCGCTGCCGTCTCCATCATCCTGACCTGGAAAGGAGAAGTACCTCACCCTGATCTGCCCACCACACAGCCATCGGCTCACCTCATGCGTGGGCCCGGGGTGGGCGAGGGTGAAGAACCCACCCAGCCAAGATGATCTCTTCCCTGGGGGCTACTGCTGCTGTCCTCGCCCAGACGCTGGCCTCCTGCAAGTGGGAGCTTGGCCCCAGAAGGAGCCCCATCAGACAGCTGCAGAGGAGGTGAAGAGGGGCTTAAGAAGAGGCGCCCGTATCAGAGACAGAAGCTCCTTGCCTTCACTCTTGTAGACTTGTCTTAGGAGAGAAGGACCTTTGCAGGCAGCAAGAAACTGGACAGTGGTTCTGCCCCAGGACCTATGTCCCCTCCTCTGGCAACACCATCATGAGTCAGTTTCAGGTGCCCTTGGCGGTTCAGCCGGACCTGCCAGGCTTGTATGATTTCCCACAGGGCCAGGTGATGGTAGGGGGCTTCCAGGCGCCAGGGCTTCCCGTGGCAGGGAGCGAGGCCCAACTTCGAGGGGGTGGAGATGGGCGAAAGAAAAGAAAACGGTGTGGGACATGTGAGCCCTGTCGGCGTCTGGAAAACTGTGGGGCGTGCACCAGCTGCACCAACCGCCGCACACACCAGATCTGCAAACTGCGCAAGTGTGAGGTGCTGAAGAAAAAAGTGGGACTTCTTAAGGAGGTAAGCCAGCCCCTCTAGGCTCCCCATCCCTTACCTGAGGGCACGCTCATGTTGATGGTCTTGTTAAAGACTGATCCGGTTAATCCCATCCTTCCCTTCCTGGTCTCTTGGTTCACGGCTGTGGTCGGAAGCCCGGTGGGCTTTTACTCAGGGCTTGCCATTCCAAGGACTGTGGCTAGGTCCCACACTGAGGGTGCTGAACACTCCATCTTAGATGTTCACATTTGATGCAGCACAGGCTTGTCTAGCTTGAGGTTTTTAGAGGTTTCTCCTCTTGCTTGAAGCCTCAGGCTTATTTCAAGGTCACTGTAAGGAATGGGTGATGTGGGCAGCTATGGTGACAGGGGAGGGACAGGAGCTGATGGATTTGGAGGGAACGCTTGAGGGACAGGTTGATTTATGCTGCCTTCTTGGAGCTGGGGTTATTTCCCCAAATCTTTTCTTGGGTGCCATCATTCCCTCAAATGGCAAGGCTTCAGACTGGGAACTTAATGAGAAACAGGTGACTTGGTTCTCTAATGGTACTGAGTACTTCTTGAGGGCAAAGACTTTGGAGTAGTATTTTGATGGGTAATAAGCACTGGATACCAATTCATGAATGAACCATGTACTTTGGCCATACCAGCACCTTAAGGAGGACTGCCTTTCTTCAGGGTTGAAGAGGGAAGGAGGATTAGGATGAGAGCAGCCTTGAGAGGTTGTGAAGGAAGAAGTGGAGGGCAGTGATCCAGTATTAGCCTTTTTCCTTTCCACTATGGTGGTTGGTATAGTTTTGACAGCAGAGAGTTGGCAGAAGTAAGGACCAGTGAATCAAGCAGCTTTTAGGCGGAGTGTGTAGCGGCTGAGGTCGCTTCAGGCAGCGGAATTGGCGCTGGACAGAGACAGAGGCCTGCGCTGTCTGCAGGTCTCCCCCGCTCTGCCAATGATTTGTCCTCGAGTCTGGACACCTCCCCCACCGCTGCCTGTCCTCTCCTTGGGGAAATGGAGTTGTACTTGATGGCCTTCAAAGGTCCCTCAGCTGGTCCGGAGCTGCTGTGTTCTGAGTGCCAGGGCACCTGTGGCTGGGCTGGGCTGGGCTGGGCATGCGGCATGCTCTCAGGGTTTCCCTGACCGCTGAGTGCAGAGCGGGCAGCAAGCTGGTGGGGCTGTGGCTAGGAAGAAAAGCCAAGTGCTATGGGCAGGGAAGTGGGCGTTGCTGGGATGTTTCTGTCCCTCCTTACCTCCCTCTGTCCACTTGCTAACAGACTCTGGGACCACAGAGTTGGTTCCCTGGGGTCACCCCTCCCAACCTGGAGGATGGTGTCCAGCTGAGCTATGCTGCTGGCAGCTAGTGTGCCATCGGCCCTTTATCCCCGTAGGTCATTTCTCAGAGGGTACAAGACTCGCTTCTGGGTATGAGAGCTGGTGTGTAAGTGTGAGAAGCACTCAGTGTATCTTGTATAGCTAGATTCCTTCATTTCCTTCCCCACTCGTCTGATAGCTTGGAACTAGTGGCCCTTATGGATGGTGTTAAGTGCTGCTTTTGGCATCAACAGGGCATACCTGAGTGAAAGGGACCGGGAGTGAGGCCAGGCCATATCATCCTCTGCTGTAGCTGCTGGCCACAGCTGCTGGGTGGTCATGGTAAAGACACTGCAGATCTGTTTTGGCTGAGGCTTAGAGAGCTCTGTTGAGAAATCTGTGCATTCTCCAGACCTTGTTAATGGCTAGCTTCCCCTCTATGCCCCCAGGTCAGGTAAAAATGTAGCTGGACAGCCTGTGACATTGTAGGATAGAGGGTCTATATGTGGGCCTGCAGACCTGCTGGCTCCCAGTTTCTGGAGAAATAGTGTACTGGGGATAGTGGATCAAGTTTTTTGCTGTTTTCTTTCCTTAAAGCTAACTTTTTGTTTAGTTGATTTATTACACTTTGTTTGTGTGCCATGGTCCACATGTGGACTTGAGGGGGTCAATTCTCCTCTATGAGGTTCCCAAGGATCAAACTCATCAGGGTTTGTAGCTGGGCCCTTTACCCGCTGAGACATCTTGCTGTCCCTAACTTCTTTTTTTTTCTTCAAGGAGCAGTGCTCTAAGGATTGATCTTTTCTTGATATATAAACCTTTTTTTTTCTTTAAGTTTTTGCATGGTAAAAGCAATCGTAACCAGGGGTACTCTCCACATTTTATGGGCCCATGAAGGCCAGAAGCCTGGGAACCATGTTCAGGTGGCACTCCTATTTAGCCGGCTGTGTCTGGCAAAGTTGCATAGCTGAGACCTGCCTGAGAGACTCTGCTTGAGCTGTTCAGCAGCTCCAGCGGACCATTGCGATTGCAGCCTTGTTCATTAGGTAGCACTTAGCAGAAGGAGTGTGTTCCAGGACTGCTGAGGTCCTTTTTGGCCCTGACGGATGCCTCAGGTGGGGCAGGACACGCTAATCTCCAGGGGCTCAGAGGCTGGACCATCTGCTTGCTTCTGTCTCTCTTGGCATTTCTGTTCTGGGCACCCTTTCTTCCATTCTCCCAGCAGTTTTTGGGGTTTCTTTGGAGCAGTCTGCTGACAGCTATTTGGAATCATCCTGTAAGTGGTGGACAAGCTTATCTTGGGTTTTCTCTTTTCTGAATTCTTTTTACCAGTGGGCTTTGGGCAGGGTGCTCCAGACTTCCTGCACTCAGAAAAGTAGTTCAACATTTGCAGCACAGAGACTGCTTCCCAATGGCAGGTTGGACACGTCTCTGGGTTGGCAGTAGCTGTAACACGTCTGAAGGAGTTTGCTCCTCTACAGGATCTTCCGTTACAGAAGGATTCAGAGCCTAGCCGAGGGACAGCACTGCAGCCAGCACAGAGTGGATGGGGTCTGCAGACCTACACCAGGAGCAAGGTGTCCCCATGGTCCCCGGCACGGGCAAAAGAAGTAAAGACCCGATTAAGCAGGAGAATGACACTTTATGGAAAAGCAAATCTATATGGGAAAATGTACATCAGGCCAGAAACCCGATTAAGAACAGTGAGTGAACGTTAGAGAAATGAAGATACGTGGTTTGACAATCCTTGCCAGCCTCCAGCCAAGTGCATCTAATCTATCTGCCAGATGAGACCAGATACACTGTAACTCTGGGGGCTTTCGGAAGGGTCTTTTCAACACTGTCAGAAACCCGATGAGCTCTTGCCCAGCCTGATGGCTCCTCTAGCTTCCTGAGGAATGTTCTGGCAGCAAAGGGAGAAGTGATATGGAAGCTGATAGAGGTAATGAGAACTTTTAAAGATTTTTTTTTCTTTTCGAGACAGGGTCTCTCTGTAGCCCCAGCTCTCCTGGAACTCACTCTGTACACCAGGGTGGCCTTGAACTCACAAAGATCCGCCTGCCTCTGCCTCCGCCTCCCAAGGGCTAGGATTAAAGGCATGCGCCACCATGCCCGGCTGGTAATGAGAACTTTTAAGAAAGGAGCCTCGCCTGGATGTTTGTGAGGCCTGAGAGAAGGTTGGGTGAAAAGACCAGAAAATTGTCTTTAAGATGCTGCTTTTAAAAAAATATTTTATTTTTTGTGAGTACATTGCCTGCATGTATGGCACCTATGTTGTGTAATGCCCTGGGAGGTCAGAAGTAGGCATTGAATTCCCCCTGGAATTGGACTGGACTGGAACTGGATTTAGGACAGTTGTTAGCTGCCATGTGGGTACTGGGAATCAAACTGGATCTTCTGCAAGAGCAATCTTATACATATATATGACATGTAAATATACATTTATTTTTTACGTATATAAGGGTATTTGCATGTAGGTAGGTGCACCTGTGTGCTGTAATGCCCATGGAGGTCAGAAGAAGGCGTCAGATTGCTGCCTGGAACTGGAGTTACAGATGGTTGTTAGCCACCTTGTAGGTGAGAATCAAACCTGGTTCCTCTGTAAGAGCAATCAGTGCTTTTTTTTTTTTTTTTTTTTAAATATGGAACACTTCACGAATTTGCTTGTCATCCTTGCGCAGGGGCCATGCTAATTTTCTCTGTATCGTTCCAATTTTAGTATATGTGCTGCCGAAGCGAGCACAATCAGTGCTTTTTTAACCTCTGGCTGAGCCATCTCTCTAGCCCTAAGATGCTGCTTTTAACTCCATAGCCACAGACTCAATAAGAGAGATCAGCTGGAGGGAAAGGATTACTTTGTAAAAAGGAAATCTGACAGAGTAGTGAATGGTAGCCCAAGAAGGAAGGTGGAGCACTTGCTAGGGTTGTGACACAGAAGGTTCAGGAGCATCAAGAAGTCCAGTGGGTAGTGTGTCTAGTGGGAAGTACTTCTGACAAGAATTATGTTGTATATTCTCAGCAAGTAGACTTACAATTTAGAGAGTATAACTAGGAACAGAGAAAGGAACCATTAGTTTCCTGTGTGCTAGAAGGTATACACTGGGAAAGGATGGCCAGCTGCCCCTGGCCATTTGTTCTGACTGGAACACCTTCCCGCATGCTCTCTGGAATCCATCTTTATAGAACTATGATGGTAGGAGTCTGAAAGATCAGAGATGGCAAAAAGCCCAGTTTTTCAGAGATTTCTAGAAGTTAGAAATGCATTAGCTTGATAATTTTTGATAGTTCTAGAACAGATTATTGAAAGGATAGTTTGAGATTTTAGAAACGCTAACAGTGAACTATGGGAATGTCTGTGGTTCCTCGTGAAGCAGCCCAGGCAAGGTGAGATGTGGATTTCTGCAGAGATAGAGGGGGATCTCCAGCAGCTTCTTGGACAGGTCTGAACTTCACCGTCCTGCTCTGTCAACTAGTATAGATGGGTGTGGGGGTGGGTCACATAGGGAACACCATCAAAAAATTTGAAGACCCTACAGCATGACTTTCACCTGCCCAGGAACTGGTGGACTTCACTGGACCAGTGTTTTTTGGAATGAACGTAGAGCACAGCATTGAGAGCCTCTGACACAGCTGAGGCACGAGTTCCCTCCTGCACATTGCTCACTTCAATTGCAGAGTCAGAGTGGTTTATAGCTCAGTGAACCAGCAGTGTCCACAGGAGCTTGTTAGAAATGCAGAATCTCGGGGCTGGAGAGATGGCACAGCGGTTAAGAGCACCGACTGCTCTTGCAGAGGACTCAGGTTCGATTCCCAGCACCCACGTGGGGGCTAAGAACCGTCTTTGACTCCAGTTCCAGGGGAATCCAACACCCTCTTCTGATCTCCGCGGCATTGCATAACATGGGTGCACCAACCTACCTGCTGACAGTACACTCACATAGAAAATATAAAAAAGAAATGCAGAATCTCTGGTTATGTCAGACCTTCTGAGCCCACATCTACTGCAGTAAGATTCCCCTGTCCATTTGCATTTGAAAAGTTAATGTCCAGCTCTTCTGTGACTAGAAGGGGAGGGTGGACATGAGGAGGTTGAAAGAAGTCACAAACAGGCACAGAATTCCAGTTGCCAAGCAGCATACAGAGGACCCAGCTCATTTCTTTGCCCCCTAGCCAGGGAAACAAGAGCCTTTTGGGATTGATTCCTTGTTTATTCTCATTGCTTTGGAATGCTTCAGTCTTGCGAGTTATCAGTAATGCCATTCAAGGTCCTGGGTGTGCTGAGAGTAGTCAGGAAAGCTCTCAGATGTTTGCTGCTTGGAAGCCTGATGTGGTACGTTAGAGCCCTATAAGTTGCAAATGGTGGTTGTTAGAAGGGTATACCTAGACTCTTTGGTCTCCAAAAAGGGTCTGTAAGGCTGTGCCTTTTTTTTTTTTTTAGATCCATAAGTGGGTGCTGTAGGTTAGGATGCAGCTTTTAAGTTGAAGGATGGAACATGGGGTTAAGGAGACTGCAGACTAAACAGTGAGCCTTAACCAGATTCAATGAGATTTAATCAAGATGAGTGGAAAGCCCTGGTCTTAAAGAGAAGAGAGATTCATGGGTAAGGAAGCTTGGCTTCCTGACAGATAGAAAGAGCTGAAACTCTAAGGAACATTTTCAGCCTATCTTGATCTGTCAGAGCGGTCACAATAGAAAGAGCAATACAACTTGCAAGTGAGGAAGAAGCCTTGTGTGGAAGAGAAGAGTTGGTTCCTTTTGTGGAGGAGCCTGCAAGAACTTCTTTTAGGTGCATGTTATGGGCAGGCGGACTGAAGCCATGCTGGAAAGGAATGTGTAATGTTTATAGTGTTTCCTACTCTGGCAAGCTAACCCAAGAGGTCCCCCATTTCCTGTGTCTGAGTGAAGGCTGGTTGTTGACCGGCTGGCACATTATAAGGACATCCTCTGGGGGAGGAGGTCCCTGCCGGGACTGTGTAAAGTGTAACATCAGGTGTAGTTTCGTATCCCTTAGACAACTACATTTCAGAAGAAATAGCTACCCTAGGCCACAGCATTTTTGGTCAAGTTTTTTTTTTTTTTTTTGTCTTTTGGAGATAGGTTCTCCCTGTAGCCCCAGCTGTCCTGGAACTCACTCTGTAGACCAGGCTGGCCTTGAACTCAGAGATCCTTCTGCCTCTGCCTTCTGAATGCTGGGATTTAAGGCGTGCGCCACCATGCTCAGCTGGTCAAGTTTTCTTTTTTCTTTTTTTAAATTTTCTTTTGAATGTCAGCTCTCTGAGGGCGGGGCCTGTGTTTTTTTCAGTTTTACCTCCACCCTGAAATCACATCTGGTGGAAGCAGGTGCTCAGTAAATATTTGTTGAATGAATAAATGTATGAATTTTCCTAGGTCAGGAGCTGGATGCCTCGGGAGGGGAAAGGGGTGTCCCTGAATGTTCAGTGGACCCTGGGTCCACTGGGCTGGAGTTTTAATTCCCTCCCTGGTTCAGTACCAAGATGTTAAGTTCCCAACACTGAGAGGCCGAATTAGTCTGAATTGACAGGGAGCAGGCTTTATTAGGGAAGGGAAATATAAATGTGCCTTTTGGGGAAAACCCAACGGCCTGGGGGGGAGGATGAAAGGAATGAGGAGTGAGAGGGCATGGAGGGTGAAAGTGGAAGGAGAGAGATGGAAGTGAATGACCAAGGGAGAGACTTGAGTGAAGGAGACACGGGAAGTGAAAGACAGAGACAGAGGGGCAGGGGCACACTCAGAGTGAAGGAAGCTTTCTATCTAACCTTTTTCTTCTGAATGTTTGTGCACTTATGTGCTGACCAGAGAGCAATGTTGAGTGTCTTCCTCAATCCCCATCCACCTTGGTTCTTGAGACTGGGTCTGTAATTGACTTTGCAGATTTCTTTCAGACAGGCTGAGCAGCGAGCCCCGGGTACCCTCCTGTCTCTAGCTCCCCAGACCTGCGGTTATAGGCATCTACTGCTGCTCTGCACTTTACATGGCTGCTGAGGGTCCAAATTCAGGGTCTCATGATTGTATGCCGAGCATTTTACTGAGCCACCTACCCAGCCCCTTAATTTTTTTTCTCTAGTGCTGGGGATTAGACCAGAGGCATGCTCAGCAAGTGCTTTATGACTGAGCTATACCCCCAGCCCTAGCTAAACCTAGTCTCAACCCTGGGTTGGGGTAAGGTTTATGAGCTTTATGAAAATTTCAACAATGCTAGGTGAATGCACAAAAGTGTCTTCTCTGGGAAGAAGGTATATGGTTCTTAGCATAGTCTCAGGAATATTCATGACCTTTCCAAGATATCCAACATGAGAGCCATAAGCCATAGGTACCTATTACAGTAACTGCGGCAGAATGCATGATCTGGGATGGGTAGGGGTGGGGTGGGGGGAAGGGAAGGGGATATATGCCTGAACTGAATTGGAAAATGATGTATGACATACACAAAGCATCAGTAAACATAAAAAAATAAACACAGTAACTGTTACAATAGCCCCCTTCTGGGGCTGGAGAGATGGCTCAGTGGTTAAGAGCACTTACTGCTCTTGCAGAGAACCCAAGTTTGATTCCCAGCACCCACATTGTGGCTAAGAACTGTCTTAAGCTGGGTGTGGTAACGCACGCCTTTAATCCTAGCACTCGGGAGGCAGAGGCAGGTAGACCTGTGAGTTCAAGGCCAGTCTGGTCTACAGGGTTAGTTCCAGGCCAGCTGGGGCTACAGGAGACCCTGTTTTCAAAAACACCAAAGTAGTAGTAATAATAATAATAATAGCTGCCTTCCAAGTACTCATCACTTGTGGCTAATGCCACGTGTTAGGAAGTACAGATAAAGAATGTTCCCAAGCTGGGTGTGGTGGTGCCTGCCTTTAATCCTAGCACTTGGGAGGCAGAGGCAGGTGGATCTTTGTGAGTTCAAGGCCAGCCAAAGCTACAGGGAGACCCTGTCTCAAAAAGACAAAAAAAAAAAAATGTTCTTAGGCTGGGCGTGGTGGCCCAGGCCTTTAATCCAAGCACTCAGGAGGGAGAGGCAGGTGGGTCTACAAATTGAATTCCAAGCCAGCCATGGTTACATAGTGAGACCTTGTCTCAAAACAAATTGGTCCCCCAAACAAAACAAAAAAGCAACATCCAAACAAAACAAAGGAATATTCCTAGTGATGGTGGGTTACACTTGTAATTCCAACACTTAGGAGTTGGAGGCAGAAAGAATTCATGAGTTAGAGGCTGGCCTAGAGCTCTCAATGTAGTCCAGCCTCTTATATCATGAGTTCTAGGCCAGCCTTTGCTATACAGTAAGACCCTAATTCAACATTATTACTGCAGGAAGGTCTATTGGGCAGGGCTATGAGCTGAACATAGTGTCCCTGTGTGACCTCTAGAGCCCTCACCATACCCTCTTCGGTTGGGAAAATAGTCGTCTGAGTTGGATTACGCCCGTAGCATGGTTAGGTGCTGAGCTCTGAAAGGGAACAATGCTGTGCTGGATTCTAACTCCTCACAGAGCTCACTGCTTCTCGAAGGCACAGCTGTATCTTACTTTAGAATTGCAGTGGGTGTGGGCTGTGACTCCTCACCCAGAGGTGCTTTCCACAGCTCTGCTGGAAACCCACTCCTGGTCCTGATTGCAGCCTCAGGACCTTGTTTATGTTGACTTCTAGTTCCACATATATGTACTTGTTCACGAACCCTGCCCAGAGTGGTCCTTGTCTTGGGCTGCACCCTGGAGAAATCAGTGTGGTGAACGGGCTGGCAGATCATCCTAGGGCCTCGGATTTCAGGTCTCCATCTCTTCACAGCTTTTTTTTTTTTTTTTTGTCTTTTCGAGATAGGGTCTCCCTGTAGCCCCAGCTGTCCTGGAACTCACTCTGTAGACCAGGCTGTACTAGGATTAAAGGCGTGCGCCACCACGCCCGGCCTCTTCACAGCTTCTTATGAGAGGAGGGTGGAATGCTTATGCTCAGGAGGAGATGGTGTTAAAGAAAAAGGCCCCTTAATCTTGTGTATCCCTGTGGTCCAGCTGGATGCTTGGGAAAGGTCTCTGGGGTTGCTACAAGCTTCTGCCTGGTGTTTTGTGCAGGCCCAAGGCTGCTGCCATTCCTGGCCTGTACACACTTTGGCCTTGTCTGTCGTTTGCCTAAGACACTGATACTGAGTTTTTACTAGGCTCTGAGGCAGGGTGTAGGACATGGAGGGCTGGGAAGGAGCTCAGTGGGGGATCATCAACTGCCTTTCAGGTGAGTGCATGTCTGGGGGTGCTCGATTGCTTCCAGAGCTGCAAGTGACAGGCTCAGCTCTCAGATGGCTCTGTGCTGACTCGTCCAAGTTCTAGCTCCGTCAGGTCCCACCTCCCCCACACCTGCTCTGGGAGTCAGTGGACAGATAACACGCCCCTCACTGCTGTTAGAGTAGCAACTCCAGATTCTCAGAATGGGATGGGAATTTCATTGACTGCCATTTGAGGGCACTGGTTAGACTACATTCCCCCGCCCCCATCTTGATTGCCAGGGGAAGCCTCAGGAGGGGGCATGGAGAAGCTGGATCAAAAACAAGTCACTAGATACTGGACTAAAGTGCCCTGCTTCTGAGCCATTCTTGTGGGGAGGACATTGGGGTTCTCTCAGTTTTAAAAATCTACCCCTTTGGAAGTAACCTAGTTTACCCCAAAATGCTAGGAATAATTCTGAGGCTTTAAAAGAGATGGTAGGCTCTTGCTGGAGGCCTGGGTCCTTTTTGTAGCGTTACTGTGGGGTGAGGTGTAGTGAGGGATCAGGAGAACAGGCTGAGAAGGCCAGCACTAGAACCCGGGTCCTTCTTCCTGCAGAAGTGCAGCTCCTTGATGGTGTTGCCTCAGCTTCCAGAGGTGAAGCAGTGTGTGCTGAACTATAGAAAGTTCAACAGGTATCATCTGGGGTTGGTGTGGGCCAGGCAAGGTGTTGAGCCTTAGCCAGGAGTTAAGGAGTGACAGTGTTAACGTTGTCCTTAATTAGACTAGTGGGAACAGTTCCTTGCAGCAGAGGTGGTGAAGCTGGAAGGGAGGGGTGCCTTGAGGGCAGAGATCAGGCCTCGCCATCTTTGGGCCTCTTGTAGCCGGACTGGGAAGCGAAGGACTAGGTCGTGAGTTTGAGCATTGTGGCTGAAGGATTGAGGAAGGCTGCTTCTGTCCTGGCTGGCTGCTGGGGTGTGGGAGGCTACAGGCTGGCTGCTGGGCACACCCAAGAGTGCTCACAGATTTTTAAGGTGGACGTTAGATCTGCTGGCTGTGTTAATTCCTCTGGAAGGCTTCCCTCAGGCCATGCTGGGCTTCTGAGGGACTCTGCTGTTTCTGTGGCATCATACTTGTTGTTTGATGGGGTCCTGGAACATGGTAGCCCAAGGGTGTTGAATTTGACCCTAGTGAGATTCAGAGTATGACACCTTCTAGAATCTAGGAGGATGTGTGGGGAGTAGGCAGAGTGCCTGCTACCTGTCAGAAGCCCAGGTATGTGCATCTTATTTTTTAAAGTGGAAGCAAGTGGGTGGGGTTGCCATCTGCAGTTGTCCACAGGACCCTGGTTGGACCTTTGCTCAGTCTGGTTCTGCTGAATCTTAGCGGGGGGGGGGCATCTTTTCTGTTGCTTTTCCTTCTCCCCTGCTTCTTCCACCCTGGGATTGCTGTTGACACAGACTTCCGCTGCCAAAGCTAATTGTGAGGTCTGATCAGTGAATGAAGGCAAAGGTAGTTCCCATGACAACCACAAGGAGTTTCAAATATAGGGGATGATGTGTGTGTGTGATGGGCTGCAATTACTTGGGTGGAAATTGATGCATGGACACAGGGGACTTCAAACATAGGCTCTGAGGTGGAGGGGGTGTTAGGTTTCTTTGGCAGGCTCCTTTATGTGATGGGGAGGCGGGTCATGGGCTTCCTTCACAGTCCATTCCAAGTCCCTTCAGTATTGGGAGCTTTGGAGTAGCAGGGCTTAAGCTGTTCTGGTTGGGGAGACTGGACCCACAGAAAGACAAACTCTAGGTATTAAGTGAGAAATGTTAGAAGTGCCAGGGACTGGCAGCTAGCTGCGATAAGCGGCAGCTTCCCAGAGGAAGTGAGCTTCAACCGAGATTGGAAGGAAAGCTCTGTGGAGAGTGGCCTTGTCCGGACACGGTGGGGAAGAGAAGAAACCTGTCTGTGGTACCTTGTTGCCACTTAAAGAAGTGGGTGGGCCTGAACATTGTGGGGCTGTTTATAGTGGCCCTGAATGTAACACAAGTGAGAGACGCAGCAAGAGCCCTACAGGGTCATTTTCTAGCTGTGTGACCTTAGGCAAGGGGTTTAGAACTCTCTCTATCCCAGTTTTCTCCATTTGTAAAATGGGCATGGGTAATTCCTGTCTTGTTAATTTGGTTTGGGGTTTAAATAAGATACTCTGTATCATGTCTCCATTTGTGGGGCCCCACATGGGGTCATGCCTGGTTTATTTGCAGTCTCCTCTCCTGCCTCCTACTGTGCATTCCTCTTTATCTGTATAGGGTCTGAACTATGGATACCCATGTTCTGAGAGTCTCAGTGTGAGTTCTGGAAGAAAGTGAATCCGTTCATCTTGCCCCAGTGTGTGGAAACTGTGGCCCCAGCTGTCCTCCCGCCAGTGCAGGATGAGAAGACTGGGTTGGAAGAGGGGGCAGGGATCTTCTGTCCGTAGGCAGAGTCGACTCAGGTAGGCAGAGGAGTTGGTCACCCGGAAGTCCTGAATGTAGAAAGAGTGGAACATAGAAGAGGAGCATCTGGTGTAACTATTCTGGCTGACTGGCCAAAACATCAGGGCCTCCAAAGAGGAAAGGAGGCCAGAATGGGGTAAGAATGGGAGCTGGTAGGCTTCTTGGGGGGCCACAGGCTCCTTTGGTGTAGCCATGAGCTGCTGGAGGGCAAGGTGGGGGCCTAAAGTTGAAGTGGCACGGAGTTAGCACTGGGAGAGAGAGGTCAAACAGGGATTGAGGGTGGGAGCTTGGCTCACAGCTCCTGCAAGTTGGTGAGGAAGATACATGCTGGCTGAATAAGCCAGAACTGCAGTTCTGCTTTGGTAGGTCCTGTACCCCCCCCCAGCAAAGCAGGTGCTATCCCCTTCCCCCGGGCCTTGAGGACCTCATCTAGAAAACTAACCATTGTCTAGCCTAGAGTCCTGCAGCAGAACTCACCTCAGCACATTCCAGTTCTGCGGAGCCTTGGAATGTGGGGAAGACAGGCCTCCCCCTTGTGGGAAGGACTGTAAATAAATAACTGCACCTGTATATGACTGCTGCTTCCCGAGGCCCTGGAAGAGCCCTCTGCTCAGGGAGGCCTGGTGGCTGAGGACCTGGCAACAGGGAAGCACTATTTGGAGTCAGCCTAGCCCTATATTAGCTCGCTATCCAGGCAGAAGCAGCAGCATTGGAAGTCTCTTTCCAGCGGTGAAAAGATTACTCTTCTCAGATCTGTGGTTTGACAGGAAATGGTCACTTCATTTATTTTTTTTAATTTTTTTTTAAAATTTATTCTTATATGTGTATGAATGTATTGTCTGCATGTAGGTTTGTGCACCCGTGTCGTGCAATGCCGTGGAGGTCAGAAGAGGGCGTCGGATTCCCCTGGAACTGGAGTTAAAGACGGTTTTCAGCCGCCATGTGGGTGCTGGGGATCGAACCCAGGTCCTCTGCAAGAGCAGTCGGCACTCTTAACGGCTAGGCCATCTCTCCAGCCCCAGGAAATGGCCACTTCAAAATGAGCCCAGTTGTCTTTTAAAGTCTGGGTTTGAATTCTTTTTTTTAATTTAATTTTATTTTATTTTTGTATGTGCATGAATGTACTGTCTGCATGTAGGTCTGTGCACCCGTGTCGGGCAGTGCCGCGGAGGTCAGAAGAGGGTCTTGGATTCCCCTGGAACTGGAGTTCTCCTGGAACTGGAGTTACAGACGGTTCTCAGCCGCCATGTGGGTGCTGGGGATCGAACCTGGGTCCTCTGCAAGAGCAGTTGGTGCTCTCAACCGCTAGGCCATCTCTCCAGCCCCCTAGTCTGCGTTTGAATTCTAACTCACCAGTTGTGTTGATAGGCAAGTCACTCAGCGTCCCTAAGACTCTTCCTTCTGGACAAGGTTGTGTGTGGAATCGGTCAAATGAACTGATCCTACAGTGAGGTTGGCACAGGCCCTGATGTGTAGCAGGGGCTTGATGAACTGTGGCTCTCATAGCAGCAGTGCTGGTACTGTCCAAGCCGTGCCCAGCAGCACTCTATATGGAGTGCACAGGGGTTTGATGGGTCTGGGGACCAAGATAAGGGGAGGATTCAATTTAGACTGGTCAGTAGTATGAGTTAAAAGGCACAGAAGCTGTTTGCCACTTACAGCCATAGTTTAGAACATTGTCCTCTACCCTATCTTGTCGTCTGCCTCCCTCCCTGCCCTGGGAGGGGCCCAGTAGAACTGCCCTTTGTCCCTGAAGGGAGGCAGGTGTGGGCCCTGGAGCCTCCTCACTAGAAGCAGGCTTGCCCCTCCTAAGGCAGCTTATCAAGTTCTGAGCACCCCTGGGGAAGGAAGCAATTAGGCATCTGTGGTGGAGTGGGTAATAGAGCGAGTCACTGGAGCAGGGGCATGCATCTATGAGTCACTTCTTTCAGGCCTCAGCTTATTCATCTGTGAGAATAAAAAGCAGTACCCTGAGCTCTGGCAGAAATGTACAGGCTGGATGCCAGCAGCACCCACAGCAGCAGGCAGTGGGCTGTGTGCCTTCTTAGGGGCTCATAGCTGTGTGAAATGGCTGCTGGGTCCATTCTACAGATGAGCAAAGAGCGGCTAAGAGAGGTAAGCTACCACCAGATAAGAACAGAGCCTGGATATGTGGGTACTAGTGTATGGGAGGTGGAGGCTCTGGATGTTCCACTTCAGAGAGGGAATGGGACAGTAGCAGGTGCCCAGGGATGCCTGGGAATTGAATCTGGGAGTGTAATCAGTAGGACCCTATCCCCACCCTTCTTAGACTCTTGGCTCTTGGCAGCTTTTACAAATGTGGAATCTGGGAACTAGTCGGCTGGAGCTCTTGGGGTCTTGGTCACCTCTGCTGTGTCTCCTGGGGGTCTGGGACCCTGTGGTTTTGTGGGGTTTTTTGGGGGGGTCACCTTCAGCTTCTCCAGGAGCAGATAAATGGGTGACGTATTTTAGCACCGGGTGGTGTGATTCTGGGATAAGGGGGCATTTGAGTGCTGGGGAGGTACAGCCTGTGATCTGCAGCATGTTTTCAGGAGCCAAGTGCAGGAGGACTGGGCAATAGAGCTGCAGCATGGCTAAGGGTATGGTCTTCCGAGCGGACAGACCTGGCTTGGAGCTTCAGCTCTGCTGTGTTTTAGTGGTGTCACCTTGGGTAAGTTACTCCACTCGTCTGCAAAACAGAGTAAAGGTTCTTGCTGGCCTGGATTTTCCTTGGAGGTCTGGAGCTCCGCCAGCTCTGGGCTGGCTAGAGTGGCAGGGGTGGGAGACCCTGGCTCCGCCTTACCCCTGGCACAGCCTGCCAGAGGGGCAGGGGACGCTTTCTGCACGCCGCCTCAGGGTGCCCTGGAATCCCTGGCCTGCCTGGGAGTGGCAGCGGCCCTGGGCAGCAACCCTCCCTACTGGCCCTGCCCCGTCCCCGTCCCCGTCCCCCCCCCCCCTGCTGGGCAGGGCAGGGCCGGGTAGGGGCAGGGGTAGGGGCAGGGGCAGGGGCAGGGGCAGGGCCGGGCAGGGGCCGGGCCAGGCAGGGGCAGGGCCGGGCGCGGGATTGGCTGGCGTGCGCGCGCCGCCCCCCTCTCACAGCAGCCTGGCGGGGCGGGAGCAGCCGGCAGCTGGCGGCCGCCGCCTCTGCAGTGCCTCCCTCGGTGCGCTCCCTTGGCGGGGATAATGGGAGGCCCGGCGGCGGCCGATGCAGCGGAGGAGGCCGGCCAAGGTAGAGCGCGCAGGGCCGGGCAGGAAGGGAGGCTCGGAGGGGAGCGGGGCCCCGCGGATCCCAGAACTGCTCAGGAAAGAAATGAAAACAAAAACCCTGGACAGGCCGAGGAGCCCATCCGCGGGCGGGGCGCTGGAGGCAGGAAGATGGTCCCTGTTGGCCTTTCTTCCCTGGCCTCCTTCTGCAGCGCGCCGGCCGTGCTACCCGGACTTGCCGCCTTCTCCACCAGCCTGGCTGACCAGTGTCTCTGGCTTCTTTTGCAGGTGGAAATAAAGACTGGTGAAGGAACGGGGCCCTGGGCACAAGGGGCGACTGTCAAGGTACCCCACGCGCGTGCGTACGTGCGTGTACGTGTGTGTGCGTGTGTTTGTGTGTGTGTGCGTGCGCGCGTGCCGTGTGTGTGTCTGTGTGTGTCTGTGTGTGTCTGTGTGTACACACGGGCGCGCGGTGCGGGTGAAGTGTTTGACTGGATTGGATAAAAATAAAGGGTCTCCTCTGGTGATCCCTTAATCTCCCACTGTGTGTAGCAGCAGCTGAGGGGGAGGGGCGGCGAGAGTGTGGGCGGCCAATGAATTCTCAGGCCTGTGTGGGTTTTGTTTGGATTCTTTTTGCTTTCTCAGCTGGATGGTTTGGGTGCAGTTGGGATTTGGTTTGTTGAACTGTTTTTATCTTTTTAAAGACCAGCAACCCACTCCCCACCCCTGCCTCTGGAGATCTCTGGAGAATGTCCCTGGCACTCTTGGTTTGCATCCAATCTGCAGAAATCCCGGGTGTGTGTGTGAGTGTGTGTGTGTGGGGTGACAGAGGGAGGGAGAATTGCGCTCCGGAGTCTGAAGCTGATAGGGTGTCATGCTGCTGTCACCATGGAGATGGCTGGAGAGAGGAGAGGTGGTAGTGGGGGTGAGGATATTTTGGGTCGGGTGGGGGCTGATGCAACATCATGGCTGGAAAGCCAGCGAGTGTCTGCTCTTACTTTGTGTGGCTTGGTGTCTGGGGGACTGGGAAGGCAGTGCTCCCAAGTGCAAAGGAATCAGAGAAAGGGGCTTTGAGCCGTTCCAGGTGGGTTTTCTGCTAGGGGTGGCCTTATTTGGGACAGAGGAGTGGAGAGTCTGGCACAGAACCTGTGATTATTGGGAAGCTGTGGCTAACCCTTTTGTGTTGGCAAGGACCAAACCAGTTCCTTTCCTTGGATTTTTTCCCTTGTTTGGGGGCTGGGAGGCCCACCGTAAATTTGGAATTACTCAGCATTATCTTTTGGCCCAGGAGAAAACAGTAGGAGGCAGCTCAGTGTGGCACTCTGTAGAACAGAACTGAGAGGGGGTGTGGGACAGGTGGGCTGGCCAGGCTCTGGGGGGCTCTCCCTAGCATACAGGAAGCTGGGGGCGCCTGACTGCTTAGGTAGCAGGTGGGTGAGCTGCAAGTGTCCCTGCATGCTCTTAGTCTTTCCTCTCTGCAGATCCACCTCCTGCTTCCTGGGAAAGCTGTGGGAAGATCCCTGGAGGTAGGTGCTGGAAATGGCACCCTGCCCCCTCAGTGTCTTAGTGGTGACACTGGCAGGGAGGGACTCTGCTTGCTCATGAGTGGGGGACTCTGCTTGCTCATGAATAGGTTAGGGGGCTCCAGAGTTGTATGATAGAACCAGAGGGCAGGATCATTCCCTGGCCTCTTTCCACAGAACTTGAGGCAAGGAACTGCGTGGGGAAGGGATGGATTTTGCTTCTGAAACGGCTTCTCAGGAAAGAAGAACCAGATGGCCTTAGCTGGGATGCCTTGGTGAGGCTGGGAGTTGTGAACAGTCACCTGGGATAGACTGTGGGAGGACCCCCCTCCCCCCGCAAACATGCATTAGTGATGCTACCTGTGTTGGGGGGGCACACTGTGGGCTCACCTCAGCTCACTACCTCTTGGGAGCCAGGATTCCCCATCCTACCTTCACTTCTTCCCTTGGCCACCCACTGCTGACTGGGGCAGTTACACTCACTGGTGCTTTTTCGGGTCTGTGGGCACTGATTTTAAGATCGTGAAAGCAGGACAAAGGGATGGGCACAGATGGTGGGCTCAGGGAAGAGGCGGCTCCCTCCCTCTACCTCCAGCCTGGTCTGCTGGCTTCCCAAGCACCCTGCCTGCCTGCCCTGGCGGTGGTCTCCTTAGCAGATCTGCTTCCCTTTCACTCTGCCGTGGGCTCCAGTTCTCCCACCGGTGTTCTGATGACTGGGTTAGGCCAGTTCTACAGACCTTTTGGAGGCTTCCAGCCTGGTACCCTAGCACCAATGTTATGGGCTTGTGGCAGAGGCTACTTGAAAATCCGGAGGAAGCCCTCTGTGTAGACCTTCCCGACAGCACACGAGTCTGAGCCCCTGTTCTGGTTCTGTTTTCCCAGCGCAGGATTTCCTCAGGTAGCCAGTAGGGAGGGAGACGGTTTTGCTCAAGCTTCTATTCATCGGGTCATGGTATAAGAGTAAATATCTGTGTGAGCTCCTTCTGTGATCAGGACAAAGGGTGTGTGTGTGTGTGTGTGTGTGTGTGTGTGTGTGTGTGTGTGTGTGCGCGCACGCGCCCATGGGGATGGGTACAGGAGGAGTAAGCCCCAAGGATAAATGGTGTCCAGCTGCCAGAGGAAATAATGCATGTCTCCTTGTGTGCTAAGTGCTGCCAGGAATATCCTGATGTGTGGGTGTGCGCAGTGCCTGGCACAGCCACTAAACTGAGCTTGATGAATGCAAGTTGTCGGTTTGCTGTCTACTGTGCTCCACGTCTACCCAGGATATCCCAGGGAACATGCCATAGTACACACTGTTGCTACCTCCTCCCCTTTGGCTGCCTGGACAGAAGAGAGTGTCCAGTGCCGAGAGCACCAGGCTGCCCTGCTTTTGGACTCCCATGCTCTGCCCCCTGGGAGCATTCTACTGGCTAAGGATGTCTGGGAACTATTTTGGTGCTGTGCCCAGGATCTCTGCCTTCTGCCTCTCCTTTTGACCACTGCAGAAGTGCCCTGATCAGGAATCTGTGATCCTCAACTTTCCACACACTTCCTCCTGTTCTTTCTTGCCTGTTCTTCCAGCTCTTTACAGGGGTCAAGGGGATCCCCTTCTCTCTGAGGTAATTTACAAGTAGCAGTGAAGCTGGAAGCAGGTGAGCCTGCCAGGCTAGAGGAGGAAAGGAGCCAGCCAAGGGGACGTCAGAATGGAGTCTGAGAATGGAGAAAGGGCTTCCCCGTGCCTGGTAGTTGGCGGGAGTTAATCCCAGAGCTCAGCTCCACCACCTCGGTGACCCCAGCCCTTTCGAATGTCAGGGGAGAGTAGTGAGTTTGGCCAATTAGGCCAATAAGCTGAAAGGGAAGCTTCCTGTTCACCACAGTGCAGGGCCTGGGGGTGCACTCATGGACCACCAGGATGGCTCTGCAGCCCTCTTGCTGGGAGGGGGGGCATGGGTGCTCTACTGCCTCCAGCTGCAGATGGCCATGTCTTCGAGAAACGGGCTTTGTGGTCATGCCAAATCCCCTCCCATACCCTGGAGGGGTAGTAAGTGGTTTGGTTGGCTGGGGGCTGGGGACTGGGGGCCGGGAGTGTGGGGAGGGCTTGGTTTTGGCCGGCTCAGCTTTTGGTCTCCCGATCCTCTTAAGTCCTCTTTCCCACTCCTGCCCTCTTGGCTTTTGGCCTCATTTCCTCTCACACCCAGACATCTGGCAGTCAGTTGAGGATCCCCCCGCCGCACCCTGTTCCCAGCATCTGAGCAGCTTCTGAGGAGGAAGAGATGGTTTTGCCTCCCATTAGTGTAAGAAGTCCGGGAAAACAGGCCAGGGATGGTTTGGATGATTAAAGTCTGCAGCTTATTGTTCTGACCAGGACTTGTCCCTGTCCCCGTCCCTGTCCAGTTGATCTCCCTTTTTTTGTTGTTTTACTGTTTGCTGAGCATTTATGTTTCAGTATTACGTACAGAAAAAAATAGAAGAAATTGTTTGATCCTTATAAAACCACTGGATGTAAGAATCATAGACTAAATTACCTGCAGTTACAACTGGGAAAACCAGCATTGCCTGTTTTTCATAAGTGCATGCTTTTGATCTTCTCTGTGTGTTTATGGGCTGTGAGCTTGCACACCATGGGCAAAACCTCTCACCCCATGCACACTCAAACCTGATGCTGTCCCTTTGGCTCATTGAACCTGAGACTGTGAAGATTGACACACCAGCCTTGTTTCCAGGATCTAGCAGTGATGGTTGGGGCAGAGTTCAAAAGTGGATCATATGGTCCCCAGCACCCACATGGCGGCTGAGAACCGTCTGTGACTCTGGTTCCAGGAGAACTCCAGTTCCAGGGGAATCCGAGACCGTCTTCTGACCTCCGCGGCATCGCACGACACGGGTGCGCAGACCTGCATGCAGACAATACATTCATATACATAAAAATAAATAAATAAATAAAAATTAAAAAAAAAAAATCCTAGCACTTGGGAGGCAGAGGCAGGCAGATCTCTGTGAGTTCAAGGCCAGCCTGGTCCACAGAGTGAGCTCCAAGCCAGCTGGGACTAAAGGGAGACTCTGTCTCAAAAATACCAAAAAAAAAGCCAAAAACAACAACAAAAAAAGAGGGGCTAGAGAGATGGCTCAGCAGTTAAGAGCACTGACTGCTCTTGCAGTGGACCTGGGTCCGATTCCCAGCACCCACATGGCAACTAAGAACCATCTTGGGCTGGGCATGCTGGCATATACCTTTGATCCCAGCAGAGGCAGGCAGATCTCTGTGAGTTCAAGGCCAGCCTGGTCTAAAGAGCTAGCTGGGACAAAAGGGAGACCCTGTCTCTAAAAGACCAAAAACAGAAAGAAAAAAGTAGAGAAAAAAAAATAAAGAACTATTATACAACAATTTAAAAGTAAACAACGACGAGCATGGTGAAGCACACTTGTAATCCCAGCACTGTGGAGGTGGAGGCAGGAGCGTCAAGAATTTTAAGGTCAGTCTCAGCTACCAGAGTAAGCTCAAGGTCAGCCTGGGCTATGTGAGACTTTTATCTTTGTTGTTGCCAAAAAAAAAAAAAAAAAAAAAAAGACCAGTACATNTGTTAAAAATAAGATACTCTGTGTTCATGTCTCCTATTGTGGGCGCCACCCCACTGAGGGTCTGCATGGTTTATTTATTCGTCTCCTCTCCTGCCTCTACTGTGCATTCCATTTTATCTGTATAGGGTCGACTATGGATACCCATCGTTCTGAGCAGTCTCAGTGGTGAGTTCTGGAAAGAAAGTGAATCGTTCTCTTGCCCCAGTGTGTGAAACTGTGGCCCCAGCTGTCCTCCCGCCTAGTGCAGAGAGAAGACTGGTTGGACGAGGGGGCAGGGATCTTTCTGTCCGTAGCAGAGTCGACTCAGGTAGGCCGAGGAGTTGGTCACCCGGAAGTCCTGAATGTAGAAAGATGAGAACATAGAAGAGGACATCTGGTGTATACTATTCTGGCTGATGGCCAAACATCAGGTGCCTCCAAAGAGGAAAGGAAGGCAGAATGGGGTAAAAGGGCGGTAGGTTCTTGGGGCCACAGGCTCCTTTGGTGTAGCCATGAGCTGCTGGAGGGCAAGGTGGGGGCCTAAAGTTGAAGTGGCACGGAGTTAGCACTGGGAGAGAGAGGTCAAACAGGGATTGAGGGTGGGAGCTTGGCTCACAGCTCCTGCAAGTTGGTGAGGAAGATACATGCTGGCTGAATAAGCCAGAACTGCAGTTCTGCTTTGGTAGGTCCTGTACCCCCCCCCCCAAGCAAAGCAGTGCTTCCCCTTCCCCCGGGCCTTGAGGACCTCATCTAGAAAACTAACCATTGTCTAGCCTAGAGTCCTGCAGCAGAACTCACCTCAGCACATTCCAGTTCTGCGGAGCCTTGGAATGTGGGGAAGACAGGCCTCCCCCTTGTGGGAAGGACTGTAAATAAATAACTGCACCTGTATATGACTGCTGCTTCCCGAGGCCCTGGAAGAGCCCTCTGTCAGGGAGGCCTGGTTGGCTGAGGACCTGGCAACAGGGGAAGCACTATTTTGGCAGTCAGCCTAGCCCTATATACTGCTCGCTATCCCAGGCAGAAGCAGCAGCAATTGGCAAAGTCTCTCCAGGGGAAAAGATATCTTCTCAGATCTGTGGTTTGACAGAAATGGTCACTCATTTATTATTTTAATTTTTTATAAATTTATCTTATATGTGTATGAATGTATTGTCATGCATGTAGTAGGTTTGGACCCGTGTCGTGCAATGCCGTGGAGGTCAGAAGAGGGGCGTCGGATTCCCCTGGAAACGTGGTATAAGACGGGTTTTCAGCGCCATGGTGGTTGCTGGGGATCGAACCTCAGGTCTCTGCAAGAGCAATCGGCACTGCTTAACGGCTCAGGCTCATCTCTCCAGCCCCAGACAATGGCCCTTAAAATGCCCAGTTGCTTTCAAATCGGGTTGAATTTTTTTTTAAATTTATTTTATTTTTCATTTTTGTAATGCATGAATGTACTGTCCATGCATGTAGGTCTGTGCCACCCGTGTTGGCTGTAGCCGCGGAGGTCAGAAGAGGTCTTGGATTCCCCTGGAACTGGAGTTCTCCTGGAACCTGGGTCAGAAGGATTCTCAGCCCCATGTAGTTGCTGGGGATCGAACCGTGGGTCCTTCTGCACAGAGCAGTTGGGTCATCACCGTCCTTTAGGCCATCTCTCCAGCCCCCTAGTCCATGCTGTTGAATCTAACTCACCAGTTGTGTTAGATAGGCAAGTCACTCAGCGTCCCTAAGACTCTTCCTTCTGGACAAGGTTGTGTGTGGAATCGGTCAAATGAACTGATCCTACAGTGAGGTTGGCACAGGCCCTGATGTGTAGCAGGGGCTTGATGAACTGTGGCTCTCATAGCAGCAGTGCTGGTACTGTCCAAGCCGTGCCCAGCAGCACTCTATATGGAGTGCACAGGGGTTTGATGGGTCTGGGGACCAAGATAAGGGGAGGATTCAATTTAGACTGGTCAGTAGTATGAGTTAAAAGGCACAGAAGCTGTTTGCCACTTACAGCCATAGTTTAGAACATTGTCCTCTACCCTATCTTGTCGTCTGCCTCCCTCCCTGCCCTGGGAGGGGCCCAGTAGAACTGCCCTTTGTCCCTGAAGGGAGGCAGGTGTGGGCCCTGGAGCCTCCTCACTAGAAGCAGGCTTGCCCCTCCTAAGGCAGCTTATCAAGTTCTGAGCACCCCTGGGGAAGGAAGCAATTAGGCATCTGTGGTGGAGTGGGTAATAGAGCGAGTCACTGGAGCAGGGGCATGCATCTATGAGTCACTTCTTTCAGGCCTCAGCTTATTCATCATCTGTGAGAATAAAAAACAGTACCCGAGCTCTGGCAGAAATGGTACAGGCTGGATGCAGCAGCACCCAACAAGCAGCAGGCAGTGGGCTGTGTGCCTTCTTAGGGCTCATAGCTGTGTGAAATGGCTGCTGGGTCATTCTACAGAATGAGCAACGAGCGGCTAAGAAGGTAAGCCTACACCAGATATAGAACAGAGCCTGGATAAAATGTGGGTACTAGTGTATGGGAGGTGAGGCTCTGGATGTTCCACTTCAGAGGGAATGGGACGTAGCAGGTGCCCAGGGAATGCTAGGGAATTGAATCTGGGAGTGTAATCAGTAGACCCTATCCCACCCTTCTTAGACTCATTGGCTCTTGGCAACTTTTACAAATGTGGAAATCTGGGAACTAGTCGGCTGAGCTCTTGGGTCTTGGTCACCTCTGCTGTGTCTCCTGGGTTCTGGAACCATGTGTTTATGTGGGGTTTTTTGGGGGGGTTGTCCACCTTCACTTCTCCAGGAGCAGATAAATGGGTACGTAATTTTAGCACCGGGTGTGTCTTCTGGATAAGGGGCATTGAGTGTGGGGAGGTACAGCCTGTGATCTGCAGCATGTTTCAGGAGCCAAGTGCAAGGAGGATGGGCAATAGAGCTGAGCATGGCTAAGAGTATGGGTCTTCCGAGCGGACAGGACCTGCTTGGAGCTTCAGCTCTGCTGCTGATTGTAGTGGTGTCACATTGGGTAAGTACTCCACTCGTCATGCAAAACAGAGTAAAGGTTCTTGCTGGCCTGGATTTTCCTTGAAGGTCTGGAAGCTCCCGCCAGCTCTGGCTGGCTAGAGTCGGGCAGGGGTGGGAGACCCTGGCTCCGCCTTACCCCTTGCGCACAGGCCTGCCAGAGGGGCAGGGGACGTGTCTGCACGCCGCCTCAGGTGCCCTGGAATTCCCTGGCCTGCCTGGGAGTGGCAGCGGCCCTGGGCAGCAACCCTCCCTACTGGCCCTGCCCCGCCTCCCCGTCCCCCCCCTCTCCACTGCGGGCAGGGCAGGGCGCGGGTAGGGCAGGGGTAGGGGCAGGTGGGCAGGGGAAGGGGCAGGGCCGGGAGAGGGCGGCGCCAGCAGGGGCAGGCCGGAGCGCGGGATTGGCTGGCGTGCGCGCGCCGCCCCCCTCTCACAGCAGCCTGGCGGGGCGGGAGCAGCCGGCAGCTGGCGGCCGCCGCCTCTGCAGTGCCTCCCTCGGTGCGCTCCCTTGGCGGGGATAATGGGAGGCCCGGCGGCGGCCGATGCAGCGGAGGAGGCCGGCCAAGGTAGAGCGCGCAGGGCCGGGCAGGAAGGGAGGCTCGGAGGGGAGCGGGGCCCCGCGGATCCCAGAACTGCTCAGGAAAGAAATGAAAACAAAAACCCTGGACAGGCCGAGGAGCCCATCCGCGGGCGGGGCGCTGGAGGCAGGAAGATGGTCCCTGTTGGCCTTTCTTCCCTGGCCTCCTTCTGCAGCGCGCCGGCCGTGCTACCCGGACTTGCCGCCTTCTCCACCAGCCTGGCTGACCAGTGTCTCTGGCTTCTTTTGCAGGTGGAAATAAAGACTGGTGAAGGAACGGGGCCCTGGGCACAAGGGGCGACTGTCAAGGTACCCCCCGCGCGTGGCTACGTGCGTGTACGTGTTGTGCTGTGTGTTTGTGTGTGTGTGCGTGCGCCGTGCGTGTTGTGTGTGTGTTGTGTGTCTGTGTGTGTCTGTGTGTACACACGGGCGCGCGGTGCGGGTGAAGTGTTTGACTGGATTGGATAAAAATAAAGGGTCTCCTCTGGTGATCCCTTAATCTCCCACTGTGTGTAGCAGCAGCTGAGGGGGAGGGGCGCGAGAGTGTGGGCGGCCAATGAATTCTCAGGCCTTGTGGGTTTTGTTTGGATTCTTTTTGCTTTCTCAGCTGGATGGTTTGGGTGCAGTTGGGATTTGGTTTGTTGACTGTTTTATATTTTTAAACCAGCAACCCACTCCCCACCCCTGCCTCTGGAGATCTCTGGAGAATGTCCCTGGCACTCTTGGTTTGCATCCAATCTGCAGAAATCCCGGGTGTGCTGTGTGTGAGTGTGTTGTGTGGGGTGACAGAGGGAGGGGAGAATTGCGCTCCGGAGTCTGAAGCTGATAGGCGTGTCATGCTGCTGTCACCATGGAGATGGCTGGAGAGAGGAGAGGTGGTAGTGGGGGTGAGGATATTTTGGGTCGGGTGGGGGCTGATGCAACATCATGGCTGGAAAGCCAGCGAGTGTCTGCTCTTACTTTGTGTGGCTTGGTGTCTGGGGACTGGGAAGGCAGTGCTCCCAAGTGCAAGGAATCAGAGAAAGGGGCTTTGAGCCGTTCCAGGTGGGTTTTCTGCTAGGGGTGGCCTTATTTGGGACAGAGGAGTGGAGAGTCTGGCACAGAACCTGTGATTATTGGGAAGCTGTGGCTAACCCTTTTGTGTTGGCAAGGACCAAACCAGTTCCTTTCCTTGGATTTTTTTTTCCTGTTTGGGCTGGGAGGCCCACCGTAAATTTGGAATTACTCAGCATTATCTTTTGGCCCAGGAGAAAACAGTAGGAGGCAGCTCAGTGTGGCACTCTGTAGAACAGAACTGAGAGGGGGTGTGGGACAGGTGGGCTGGCCAGGCTCTGGGGGCTCTCCCTAGCATACAGGAAGCTGGGGGCGCCTGACTGCTTAGGTAGCAGGTGGGTGAGCTGCAAGTGTCCCTGCATGCTCTTAGTCTTTCCTCTCTGCAGATCCACCTCCTGCTTCCTGGGAAACGCTGTGAAGATCCCGGAGGTAGGTGCTGGAAATGGCACCCTGCCCCCTCAGTGTCTTAGTGGTGACACTGGCAGGGAGGGACTCTGCTTGCTCATGAGTGGGGGACTCTGCTTGCTCATGAATAGGTTAGGGGGCTCCAGAGTTGTATGATAGAACCAGAGGGCAGGATCATTCCCTGGCCTCTTTCCACAGAACTTGAGGCAAGGAACTGCGTGGGGAGGGATGATTTTGCTTCTGAAACGGCTTCTCAGGAAAGAAGAACCAGATGGCCTTAGCTGGGATGCCTTGGTGAGGCTGGGAGTTGTGAACAGTCACCTGGGATAGACTGTGGGAGGACCCCCCTCCCCCCGCAAACATGCATTAGTGATGCTACCTGTGTTGGGGGGGCACACTGTGGGCTCACCTCAGCTCACTACCTCTTGGGAGCCAGGATTCCCCATCCTACCTTCACTTCTTCCCTTGGCCACCCACTGCTGACTGGGGCAGTTACACTCACTGGTGCTTTTTCGGGTCTGTGGGCACTGATTTTAAGATCGTGAAAGCAGGACAAAGGGATGGGCACAGATGGTGGGCTCAGGGAAGAGGCGGCTCCCTCCCTCTACCTCCAGCCTGGTCTGCTGGCTTCCCAAGCACCCTGCCTGCCTGCCCTGGCGGTGGTCTCCTTAGCAGATCTGCTTCCCTTTCACTCTGCCGTGGGCTCCAGTTCTCCCACCGGTGTTCTGATGACTGGGTTAGGCCAGTTCTACAGACCTTTTGGAGGCTTCCAGCCTGGTACCCTAGCACCAATGTTATGGGCTTGTGGCAGAGGCTACTTGAAAATCCGGAGGAAGCCCTCTGTGTAGACCTTCCCGACAGCACACGAGTCTGAGCCCCTGTTCTGGTTCTGTTTTCCCAGCGCAGGATTTCCTCAGGTAGCCAGTAGGGAGGGAGACGGTTTTGCTCAAGCTTCTATTCATCGGGTCATGGTATAAGAGTAAATATCTGTGTGAGCTCCTTCTGTGATCAGGCCAAGGGTGTGTGTGTGTGTTGTGTGTGTGTGTGGTGTGGTGTGTGTGTGTGCGCGCACGCCGCCATGGGGATGGGTACAGGAGGGAAGCCCCAAGGATAAATGGTGTCCAGCTGCCAGAGGAATAATGCATGTCTCCTGTGTGCTAAGTGCTGCCAGGAATATCCTGATGTGTGGTGTGCGCAGTGCCTGGCACAGCCACTAAACTGAGCTTGATGAATGCAAGTTGTCGGTTTGCTGTCTACTGTGCTCCACGTCTACCCAGGATATCCCAGGGAACATGCCATAGTACAACACTGTTGCTACTCCTCCCCTTTGGCTGCCTGGACAGAAGAGAGTGCCAGTGCCGAGAGCACCAGGCTGCCCTGCTTTTGGACTCCCATGCTCTGCCTCCCTGGGAGCATTCTACTGGCTAAGGATGTCTGGGAACTATTTTGGTGCTGTGCCCAGGATCTCTGCCTTCTGCCTCTCCTTTTGACCACTGCAGAAGTGCCCTGATCAGGAATCTGTGATCCTCAACTTTCCCCACACTTCCTCCTGTTCTTTTCTTTGCCTGTTCTTCCAGCTCTTTACGGGTCAGGGATCCCCTCTCTCTCTGAGGTAATTTACAAGTAGCAGTGAAGACTGGAAGCAGGTGAGCCTGCCAGGCTAGAGGAGGAAAGGAGCCAGCCAAGGGGACGTCAGAATGGAGTCTGAGAATGGAGAAAGGCTTCCCCGTGCCTGGTAGTTGGCGGGAGTTAATCCCAGAGCTCAGCTCCACCACCTCGGTGACCCCAGCCCTTTCGAATGTCAGGGGAGAGTAGTGAGTTTGGCCAATTAGGCAATAAGCTGAAAGGGAAGCTTCCTGTTCACCACAGTGCAGGGCCTGGGGGTGCACTCATGGACACCAGGATGGCTCTGCAGCCCTCTTGCTGGGAGGGGGGGCATGGGTGCTCTACTGCCTCCAGCTGCAGATGGCCATGTCTTCGAGAAACGGGCTTTGTGGTCATGCCAAATCCCCTCCCATACCTGGAGGGGTAGTAAAGTGGTTTGGTTGGCTGGGGGCTGGGGACTGGGGGCCGGGAGTGTGGGGAGGGCTTGGTTTTGGCCGGCTCAGCTTTTGGTCTCCCGATCCTCTTAAGTCCTCTTTCCCACTCCTGCCCTCTTGGCTTTGGCCTCATTTCCTCTCACACCCAGACATCTGGCAGTCAGTTGAGGATCCCCCCGCCGCACCCTGTTCCCAGCATCTGAGCAGCTTCTGAGGAGAAGAGATGAGAGTTTTGCCTCCCATTATGTCAAGAAGTCCGGGAAAACAGGCCAGGGATGGTTTGGATGATTAAAGTCTGCAGCTTATTCGTTCTGACCAGGACTTGTCCCTGTCCCCGTCCCTGTCCAGTTGATCTCCCTTTTTTTGTTGTTTTACTGTTTGCTGAGCATTTATGTTTCAGTATTACGTACAGAAAAAAATAGAAGAAATTGTTTGATCCTTATAAAACCACTGGATGTAAGAATCATAGACTAAATTACTGCAGTTAAACTGGGAAAACCAGCATTGCCTGTTTTTCATAAGTGCATGCTTTTGATCTTCTCTGTGTGTTTATGGGCTGTGAGCTTGCACACCATGGGCAAAACCTCTCACCCCATGCACACTCAAAC
This sequence comes from Rhizomys pruinosus, assembly GCA_009823505.1. Classification (NCBI taxonomy): domain Eukaryota; kingdom Metazoa; phylum Chordata; class Mammalia; order Rodentia; family Spalacidae; genus Rhizomys; species Rhizomys pruinosus. The sequence continues at coordinate 1,339,881 of VZQC01014929.1, forward strand.
CTGATGCTGTCCCTTTGGCTCATTGAACCTGAGACTGTGAAGATTGACACACCAGCCTTGTTTCCAGGATCTAGCAGTGATGGTTGGGGCAGAGTTCAAAAGTGGTCATATGGTCCCCACACCCACATGGCGGTGGAAACCGTCTGTGACTCTGGTTCCAGGAGAACTCCAGTTCCAGGGAATCCGGAGACCCTCTTCTGACCTCGCGCATCGCCACGACACGGGTGCGCAGACCTGCATGCAGACATCATTCTATACTAAAAATAAATAAATAAATAAATAAAAATTAAAAAAAAAAAAAATTAAAAAAAAAAAAAAAAGTGGATCATATGAAAATGGGGCTTAGTTAAAATAAAATTATATATATAAATATATATTTGTTTATGTATATATATAATTATATATTATTTATATGTATATATATATTATTATATGTATGTATATAGTATGTATATATTTTTTTTTTTTTTTCTTGGTGTTTTGAGACAGGGTCTCCCTATAGCCCCGCTGTCCTGGAACTCACTCTGTAGACCAGGCTGGCCTTGAACTCAAAAGATCCGCCTGCCTCTGCTCCACAGTGCTAGGATTAAAGGCGTGCGCCACCACGCCTGGCTAAAAAATATTATTTTGTGTATGAGTTCACTGCCTGAGTGTATATAAATGCCCTTGTATTATTCAGTGCTTAAGGTCAGAAGAGAGGATCAAATACCCTGGAATTGTAGTTCCAGGTGGTGGTTTGTCACTGTGTGGGTGCTGGGAACTGACTGGGTGCTCTGCAAGAACAGCCAGTGATTTTAACTGCTGAGCCATCTCTCCAGCCTTAGTTTTGAAAAGGAAGTGTTGGGTTTGTGATCCAGAGAAGGTTGGATAAAAATACTGTGCCCAAGCTGTTTCATTGAACCTGAAACTGCCTTCAGTAAGAGTGCAGGTCCATTGAGTGGCATGGTCTTTAATTCTAGCACTCAGAGGCAGAGGCAGACAGATCTCTTGAGTTTAAGCCAGCCAGAATAACACAGTGAGACTCTGCCACACACACACAAAAAAAGTCTTGGAACTGTAAGGCCTTGCTTCTCGTGCCAAAGCCCAGTGGTTAATTCCCAGCACTAGCAAGAAAAGAAAAAGCCTTGTAAATGTTCAGTTGGACATGGTAGTACCTGCTGACTCTCCCATACTCTGGAGAAGAGGATCAGGAGTACAGGATCATCCTTGACTATCTAGCTAATTTTTAGACTAGCCTGGGCTATTTCCTATCCTGTCTCACAAAAAAAAAAAAAAGTCTTTGGCCTTTCCTGCTTCATGGGGCTCAGTGAGACCTACTGGCTGAAAGGGAACTACAAGAAGTACAGTTGTCCAGTTTCTTTCCACCCTGCTCCTGCTTGTCATTAGCCATGGAGAAGTCACTGAGTCCGTCGGCGTTGTTTCCTCTGTAAGCAAGGGCTTGCCCTGCAAAGTTAGTTTTTCTTAAACTAAATCTAGAAAAGGACCAGATTTTTTAATTTTTAATTAAAAAAAAAATTTTTTTTTGTATGTGTATGATGTACTGTCTGCATGCAGGTTTGTGCACCCGTGTCGTGCAATGCCGCAGAGGTCCGAAAGAGGGTGTCGGATTCCCCTGGAACTGGAGTTCTCCTGGAATTGGAGCTTCAGACGTTCTCCAGCTGCCATGTGGGTGCTGGGGATCGAACCTGGGTCCTCTGTAAGAGTGGTTGGCGCTCTTAACCACTAGGCCATCTCTCCAGCCCCCTTTTTTTTAAATTTCTAAGACATGGCTCTACCTTGTAGAGCTAGCTCACATCTTGTATGGTTACCTCCAATGCTAAGTACTGTCTAGGGTGGCCTGTGTTCCAGTCTGAGCCTGGTTCCACACTTGGGCTCTTGGAAGTTTTGGTAACAGCTCCTATGTTTATGTGGTGCTGGACTGGGTCAGACCCTGGACAGTACTGCTTTTGAACTTCTGCTTCTGGCCTGCACAGGGCTCTTAGTTTGGATGCTTCCCCACCCTTTCTGAACATAGGTTCCTCACCCTGTGTCTAGGAGACAGAATAGTTCACTTGTAAGACCTGAGATCTTTGTAAGACCTGCTCTGTTAGAGCAGCCAAAAGCTTGCTTACGCCTTGGCTTCTGTAGATAAGGATGCCTCCTGTACATTCAGGAGTCTAATGGTGGGACCGAGCCAGATGAGCCCCTGAAGGGCAGGCCTGTATTTGAGAGTGCTGCATGATTTGTTTGTAGATGGAACGATTCAGGATGAGGCCAGGTCTCCTGTAGATGCTGGTGTATGCTTAGGTCTCCTGTAGATGCTGGTGTATACTTAGGCCCAAGAAGCTAAAGCTGCTTGCTAGAGCAAGGCAGCTTAACAAGTTCTGAGCCTTTCCATTTTCTGATTGTGTGTGTGTGTGTGTGTGTGTGTGTGTAATCATTTTTTTTTTTTTTAATTTCGGTATGTGTATGAATGTACTGTCTGCATGCAGGTTTGTGCACCCGTGTCGTGCAATGCCGCGGAGGTCAGAAGAGGGTGTCTCGGATTCCCCTGGAACTGGAGGTCTCCTGGAATTGGAGTTTCAGACGGCTCTCGGCCGTCATGTGGGTGCTGGGGATTGAACCCGGGTCCTCTGTAAGAGCGGTTGGCGCTCTTAACCGCTAGGCCATCTCTCCAGCCCGTGTAATCATTTTTTATGTGTATGTGGTGCCGCTGAGAATTGAACCTAGGGCTTTGTGCATGCTAGGCAGGTATTCTATCACTGACTTTTAACTTCAGCCCTTCTTTGGCAGATTCGTACTAACATAGAGGTATAGGTAGCCCTTGTCAGGATGCACATCCCTGTTGTCTTGACAATTGTTTAAGCTTCTTGCCCCTACTTCCTTCAGCTAAGGATGTAAAGATAAAAGTAAAATAAGAATTTCCTTTCATCTTAGTTCGCTCATCCTAGAGAAAAGGGACTAGTGAGCAGCTACACCACCTTACTTAAAAGGAATAAAGTATTACTTAAAGGGAAAACATACCAAGTGTATGAAGATTAGGGACTAAGCAAATCCTGATTGTGTCTGTGGCCAGGAACTCTTGTGTCCTTGGCACTTAAAAGTAATTGGATTTCTGAGCCCCGCCTCCAATCATCTTCATGTGTAATCCTAACCTCATGAGCTTTGCAAGGAAACAAAGGCATTGAAGGGGTTTGCAGCTCGTCCCTGACTGTCAGCTCTGAGCTCTGTGCCCTGTTTACTGACTTCTGCTTTCCTGCCTCTGCAGCTTTCCCCAGAGCTTGTCCCCTTGAGACCTTTTTTTCTGTCCTGTAGGCTTTGTTTCCAACCCTGCAAAGCAGATGGGGTTTACAAAAGGGGCTGTTGCCTGCCAGCCTACCTTCCTGTACCTCAGGGACGTTCTGTCTTGGACTCTACTGGCTGCTCTGCTAAAGGGGAAGGGTAGGGAGGCCAGAAACACCTGTCAGAGGCAGGCAGAGGCCCCAAGAAGGGTTCTGAGCTGAGAACCCTTCTGAATCCTCAAACCATCTCTTTTGGGAGTGCCATTCAGGCCAAGTCCTTTCTCTGCTGACTTGAACAGGTTCAGCCTGTGGTGCAGAGAGCTCCCTGTAAACCTGCTGGACCCAGAGAGGGCAGACCAGATCTCCACAATGTGGATCACTGTTGCCCTGCCTCCTAAGTTCTAAGAACAGGTTTTTGGTGAAGCAAGGGATGGTTCCTATCAATGTGAAAAACACAGCTCTCACCTTAAAGGGCCTAAGACAGTTTATTCTGTAGCCAAATATAAGTGAACATACTTGGGGAACACAAGTTACCCCAAGTTCCATGTTCTGGTGTGGTAACAGTTTGGTCAAATTTTTAAAGTAACCAAGTCATGAAATACTTCTCACATACATTGGTAGAAATACCAGGTAGGTTACAGCAAAGTGGGCAAATTTGCTACAGCACCTACAGATCTCAGAAGCTATCTGATTACATTCTTAAGTTGTGGAAGCTCAGGATCTATGAGTATATTCCAAAAGAATTTACCCTCGTACTCACAACATTAGGTCACACACAGAGGCAGACAGTATTTGGTTCTGGACCTACAACATTCCAACTCTCCACAATCTTTGAAGTTCTAATTGGTCAACCTTTTAGATTGTTCAGTATAGGTGTGGTTTCTTTCTGGGAACTAAAGTTAACATGCCCAAGAGTGGTCCTCCTGTTTTTCCCAGCCCCCCTCTCTCCTTTCCATCCTAGAACATTCTTCAGGGGCTCAGTCTATCCCTATTCCTGCCACTCATGCTTTGAACATAGCTCTAACCCTAGACCTGAAAATGCTTTGTGAAGTGTGGGACAGGACTCCTTGGGTCAGAATTACCTAGGGACCTTGCTACGGAGCTAAGACAACCATGCGTTAGGTCAAACTGAAAGATTTCTATTCTTAGAGCTAGCTAGGTTGGGCAGAGGTGAGGATGGCACAAGGCCCAGGTAATAGTGTGGAAGGTCTGGACTAGCAGATCACGTTGGGTCTCCCTCTACATCGGTCCTGCTGCTTGTCCCTGCTCCTGGTCTTACCGATAGTTGAGCTCTGTGCTGACCCCTGGCCTATGGCCTTTCCTTCTATTATTTCTTGTTGGTTTCCTGTTTTCCAGCTGTGGGCTCCCAGAGGCATCATTTGGCCCCTGGGTAGTAGTTACGGCTTAGCTCTGGAGTTGTGTGGTTGCAGTGGCTTGTGTCTAGGGGCTGTCCTGGCAAGCAGCTAACAGTCCTGAACACCTCAGCTAGGAGCCAGAACCCAGGGTTCCATGTCCAGCCTCAGGGCCATAAAACTATTTAGGAGACTTACGGTCCCACAGCTGTGTGCCCAGGATAAAATGTATGTGCCCATACACACACACACACACCACACAAATATTAGAATACCCACATGAAATCTTTGCTTCTCACTAGGTCGCTGCCTGAGGTTTGGGAAATGGGATGTGGAGGAGCTGGGTGGTTGCCAGAACATGCCAGTCCTAGACACTTCTGCCCTAGCTGCTACCAGGACAAGCAGGGTCCTGCTTCAGCTTGCCTAGAGAGTTTACAGTGGCCAGTCACTCTGGTTCAACTAGTTTAGTGGCTTTTAGCCTCTCTACTGCATATTAAAATTATCTAAGCAACTTTTCTTGGTGTGGAGTGGAACAGGTCCCAGCACTTTTTTTTTTTTTAAGATTTATTTTTGTGTATGAGTGCTTTGTATCTACATATGTGCACCTTGTGGTGCATGCTGGTGCCTGCAGAGGTCAGAAAGGGGGGTGTTAGATCCCCTGGGACTGGAGTTAGGATAGTTGAGTCTCCATGTAGGTACTGGGAAACCTAAATGGGGTCCTTTGGAAGAGCAGCAAATGCTCTTAACCACTGAGCCATCTCTCCATGGGCTCCCTGGGCCATTAGAACAGGCAGTCAGGGTCAACAGAAGGAGCCTTGTCAGTTCTGCTCTGTGCCACCTGTCTGTGTGGTGTCTCAGAATGATAGTCTGGCAAAATTAAGATGATCAAACAGGTCATACTGGATTGAACGTCCTCTTCTCCAGATTTATCCCGAAGCTCATAGTGATTAAAACTATTCAGAAGGAAGCAGATCATAGAAACTGAATTTTCTTCTCTGCTTGTACCTCAGACTTTATTTTTTTTTATTTTTTATTTTTTTTAAATTCGTTTTTATTGATGCTTTGTGCATTTCATACATTTTTTCCAATTCAGTTCAGGCTTATTCAGACTTTATTTTTATTTTACGTGTATGAATGTTTTGTCTGCATACATGTTGGTGCACCACATGCATGCAATGTTTGAAGACGCCAGAAGAGTGGCACTGATCCCCTGGAACTGGCATTAGGGATGATAGTTACTGGCCACTTGGGAATCGAACCTTTTACTTTTTGGTTGTTAGCCGTAGCCTTTAATGGCTGTGCTATCTCTCCAGCCTTACTGGCTGTTTGGGTTCTGGGAACCGGTTCCTCTGCAAGAGGAGCTAGTGCTTTTAACCTCTGAGCCATCTCTCTAGCCCTTAGTTTTTAATTTTTTTAAATCTTAGCTGGGCGTGGTAGTGCGCGCCTTTAATCCCCAGCACTCCAGGAAACAGAAGCAGGTGGATCTCTGAGTTCAAGGCCAGCTTGGTCTACATAGTGAGTTACAGGCCAGCTGGGGCTACAATGAGACCCTGTCTCAAAAAAAAAAAAATCTTGTATGTATGGAGCCTTGAGGTTGACCATGAATGTCTCTCCACTTTATGCACTGAAGCAGAGAACTTCCACTTGGACCTCGAGCTTGCTGATTGGGCTAGTCGGCCAGCCAGCTTGTTCCTTGGTTTCTGGTTTTCCCCATCTCTGCCTCCAGAGCAGTGGCGTAATAGGCAGGCTGCCACACCTGCCTGGTGTTTTAATTTTTAAACTTTTTAACTAAAGTATAACTCACACACAGGGAGAAAAGCATGCTATGTACAGCATTAAGTCTTCACAAATGCACCTACATAACCAGCACCAGGATCTGGAAAAGAGCACTCTGGCCCTGTTCTTAGTGCTTAGTTTTTGAGGCATTTAGACAAGGTTGGAGCATGCCATAGCATAGCAGTGTGCATTGGCTTTGGGCCTGGGGGATTTTTAATTTGGCCTCTGCCAGGAATATCTTTAAACCTTTTCACATACCTGTGTGGTTACTCTGCACAGGTAAGTGCATAGGTCACTGTGAAAGGGCCAAGGGCAGGGGACCTTGTGAGCGCCTACCCTCTTATCTCCCCTTTAGCTCCTTTCCTACTTGTTACTTTAAGGCAATGTCAGCCCTTAATCTTGAGTTAATAAAAGCTTATCATTTGTTGCTATGTATTTATTTAATTATATGGGTAACTCTTATTTGGAAAAAGTAGAGGTGGAAGGGGAGGGAACGGCAAGAGTTTGCTCATAATTTCCCCCATGCAGTCAATCACTGTTAAAGTGGAGTACCTCTTTAGACTTCATCTAACCACTGTGTTGTGGTATTTAAAAATGAAGCCATGCTGGGTTGCTACCACATCACTCTGGATGGCAACTAGTCACCATGCTATTTACCAGTACTCTGCAAGGTGCAGGGTGACCACATGGCCAGTGTTTCATAGTTCTCTCCATTAGTTCTCATGGCAACACTGGGGCAAGTGTGCAGATGGGGCAGTCAAGATAAATCAGGCCAGCAGCTTGAGCAAGGCCTGATGTTTCATGGGGGTGGGGCTGGGAACATGTGTCCTCTGTATTAAATGTATTTGCCAGGTATTTATTGGGTTGAGAGCATCCTTCTCCTTGGTGATTTCCCCCCCATCCCATTTTAATGTAATGTACTACTATTTTGCCTTTAACCATAGTGTCGAAGTCTTAGGGCTATTGTTTGATTTCTTATGTATCATAGGAAAGAAATTATCTTACTCCATATTTAAAAATTTCCCATTCGAAGTGAATAATTTTGAGGGGGGAGAAGTAGCAAGCACCTTTAATCCTAGTGCTTGGGAGGCAGAGGCGGGAAGATCCCTGAGGTCAAGGCCAGCCTAGTTTACATTGTAACTTCTAGGCAGGTTGGGGGAAAAAAGTAGTTAATTTTGTTCTGTCTATTTAGCATGGTCTGAAGATCAAATAGTATTCCTTTTTAAAAATAAGATGAATATCTAGGCATGGTGCCGCAGGCCTTTAATCCTAGCACTTGGGAGGCAGAGGCAGGGTGGATTTCTGTGAGTTCAAGGCCAGCCTGGTCTACAGAGTGACTTCCAGGCCAGCTGGGACTACAGGGAGACCCTGTCTCAAAAAGACCAAAAATTTAAAAGTAAAATAAAATGAATTAGGAGCTGGAGAAATGATGGCTCAGCAGTTAAGAGCATTGGCTGTTCTTACAGAGGACCTGGGTTCGATTCCCATCAGCCACATGGTGGCTAACAACCATCTATAACTCCAGTTTCAGGGGAATCTGATGCCTTCTTCTGACCTCTGTGGGCATTGCATGACTTGGGTACACTTACATGCAGGCAATACACTCATGCACAAAAAAATAAAAATAAGATCCTTTAAAAAATAAGATGAATTGCTTGGCATGGTGGCCTTTAAGCTGAGCACTTGGGAGGCAGTGATAGTCCTTGAACCCATCAGGTGGTGCAGAGGACCCAGTGCTCGCTTCCAGTCTCTGTCCTGCACTCACATGTACTTGCCCATATAATTTAAAACAAAAAGTTAAATTATTTCCATTTTTTGCTGGGCGTAGTGGTACAAGCCTTTAATCCCAGCACTCGGGAGGCAGAGGCAGGTGGATCTCTGGGAGTTCAAGGCCAACCTGGTCTACATAGTGAGCTCCAGGCCAGCTGGGGCTAAAGGGAAACCCTGTCTCAAAAGACCAGGGCGGAGCGGGGGGGGCATACTATACCAGTGCCCTCTTCTGGCCTCTGTGTATGCTCATACATAGACCCACAAAATAATATTCCATTACACCAAGTATAGTATCTGCAAGAAATGCGAAGATGGTTCAACAGTAAAATGTTAACATAATTCATCTTTTTTTTTACTAAAGGGAGACCCTGTCTCAAAAAGACCAAGTGAGCATTGGATCCTCTGCACCATCTGATATGGGGTGCTGAGAACCTCACTCAGGACCTCTCTTAGAGCAGTATGTGTTCTTAAATGCTGAGTCATCTTTCCAGTCCCATTTTGAACTTTTAAAATAGACAAATCATATAAAACTATAAAATTCAGAATTTCTTCTCCATTCTGTTATAATTAAACATCTATCTTTATAGAATTTATTGCTTTTCCCATAGTTTTTGTGCCATACCTGCATATTTTTCTTGTTTTGTTTTTGTTTTTTAAGACAGGGTTTCTCTTTGCCTGGAACTCACTGTATAGACCAGGCTGGCCTTAGTCTCACAGATCTGCCTGGCTCTGTCTCCTGAATGCTTGGATTAATGGTACACCCACCATACATGTTTTTTAAATAACCTGTTATACACTAAATAAGCTGCAGGCACTTCTTTATGTCAGTGCATCTGTCTTAGCCTTTTAAATGGCTGCAGAGGCAGGCATGATGGCACATACCTTCAATCCTAGCACTCCGCAGCAGAGGCAGGCGGATTTCTGAGTTGAAGGCCAGCTTGGTCTACACAGTGAATTCTATGCCAGCAGGGGCTACAGAGAGAGCCTGTCTCAAAAGGACCACATGAGTGAATTGCTGCAGAAAGCTGGACCTGTGATCCTAGCACTTGGGAGGTGGAGGCAAGGAAGAGCAAGAGTTCACGGCCAGTTTGGGCTACACTGGAAGATGCGGCCAGTTTGGGCTGCACTGTAAGATGTGGCCTCAAAAAACAACAAAAATGGCCATTGAATTTTATTTTAATTTAGTTGTTTCCCATTAAACATTCAGGGTTGCAATTTTTTTACAGTTATAAATGGAGTAAAGAATATATTTATACATAGATTTTATTTGTCCAATTGTGTGATTCAAAATCATACAGATAACACTTAATGGTTATTACCAAAATAATCTCACAAAAGGTCATTTGAGGGCCAGTGAGATGGCTCAGTGGGCACAAGTGCTTGCTGCTCAGTTCAGTGTGCACAAGTGCTTGCTGCTCAGTTCTGACCGGCCTGAGTTCAGTTTCTGAAACTCATGGTGGAAGGAGAAAACCAGCGACCAGAAGTTGTTCGCTGTGGCGTGCGTATGCCTACGCTTCCATAGCATACATACGAGAATGTTTTAGAAAAAAACTTAAAATTTGTGAACTTTTGCCCATTTATTCAGTTCTCTGCAAAATGGATGAAATCCCATGAGTGGGCCATGGGGGATGCAGACAGGGAGGGGGGTGCTAAATATGATCAAGATGTATTATATCAAAGCCAGAAAACTCAAAAGTATTTTTAAAAAATGATAAAAAGATAATTTGATTCTCCAGAAGGTACAAATATACCAAAACACTGACCAACACTGCATGATTAAGTATCAGTCTTTAACTTTTACCAATTTAATAGCTGGGATTAAAGGCATGTGCCACCATGCCTGGCCCTGAGATTTACTTTTGTTGATGGTACAAGACAAGACTTGAACTCAAAGTATATCATCCTTAGTATTTAAGTTCTGTGGTTTCTTTGGTGGTTCAGAATTCTGAAAAGTGTGTCACTGTTCATTGGTTCAGAATTCTGGGAAGTGTGTCACTGTTCATTGGTGTTCTAGAGCCTCTGTAGTTCTCTTGAGTCATTCTTATTTTCTGTTTATTTCATTTTTTAATACCTAGGTTTTATTTTTTTATGTGTATGAGTGTTTTGCCTGCATGTGTGTAAGTGCAGCATGTGCAGTGCCTACACATCAGAAGGCTTTAGATTCTTAGGAACTGGGGTCACAGATGGTTGTTAGCTGCCATGTTAGCTGGGACCCAAACTCTGCAAGACCAACCAATGCTCCTAAGCACTGAGCTATCTCTCCGGCCCCTAATTACCAATTTTTATTCAAGAGTTTGGTTTTTGAAAAAATCCATTTTCAGGGACTGGAGAGATGGCTTAGTGGTTAAGAGGCTCTTCAGAGGACCTGAGTTCAGTTCCTATCACCCACATTCGGCAGCTCAAAATTCCCTTTGACCAGCTCCAGGGGATCCGATTCCTCTTTCTGTTCTTTTGGTATCTGTACACACATGGCATATAGGCACACACATATATATACAAATTCTTAAAAAAATTTCCACTTAAGCCAGGTGTGGTGGCACATACTTTAATCTCAGTAGAGGCAGGTGGATCTGAGATCCAGGCCAGCCTCATCTCCATAGTGAATTCCAGGCCAGATGGGTGGAGGTGAGACAGGATCTCTTCATAGCCCCAAATATTTTCCCCATATTTGTCTGATCTTTTTTTTAGTTCTTTGTTTGATCATATTTATTTGGCCAAATAAGCTTATGAACAATTTGTCAAGTTCTGTGAGAAATGTTTTCGATTTGATTCATGTAGGTTGTAGAAATCTGGAGGAAGGGTGCACAGCGTTACACTGACTCTTCTCCAGGGGAAGGGAGGCTTGATTATCCTACTTCTGGGTTTCCATCGAAGGTTTAAAATATTCCTTGGGGCTAGAGAGATGGCCTAGAAGTTAAGAGCGCCGACTGCTCTTGCAGAGGACCGGGTTCGATCCCCAGCACCCACATGGCAGCTGAGAACTGTTTTTAACTAACTCCAGTTCCAGGGGAAACTGACGCCCTCTTCTGATCTCCAAGGCATTGCACAACATGGGTGCACAAACCTACATGCAGAGAGTACACTCATACACATAAAAATAAAAAAATAAAATATTCTTCCTTATGGTCGTTACACATTTCTTGGTCATTATTGCTGTTGTAAATTTTATTTAATTGTCTCCCACATCCTGTGGTGCTAAAGGTTGAACTTGGGACCTCACCCATGCCAGGCAGGCTCTCTTCGTTGAGCTGCGCCCTCAGCCAGCATTGGGCTTTTGTTGCTTGGAGTATGTGCCCCTGTATGCCTACGGCAGTCTGCTATCTGCTCTGCTTTCACCTTATTCCCTTGAGACAGGGTCTTGTCAAACCTGGGCCTAGGCCTGTTTCTACCTTCCGCAGTACTGGGGTTACAGGTATGCATGGCCACACCCAGCTTTTTTATGTGAATACTGGGGACTTGAACTCAGGGCCTCATAGCAAGCACCCTTACCTGCTGAGCCCTCTCCCCATCTCTCAGACCTCTGCTGGTGTGCTTTTTTGTTAACCTATTGCTGAAAGTACTTTTGTAATTTTTTTTTTTTTATCAGCTACTGTTGCTGTCTCTGATGCTTCCCTGTCTGTCTCACAGGTCTTACAGTATCTGTCTCTGAGGTCCCACAGTCTCTGTAGCAATACTGTAGTGTCTAGGTTTCTTGTGGGGTGCTCATCTTGCCAATTTCACATTCCAGTATCTGGCACAAAGCCTAGCATTCAGTAAATCTTAATAAGGGCTTGTGGAATCAAATTGGTGAGAGCGACGGTGAGATTCACTTCTTCAAAGTGTGTCTGGCTGGGGCAAGGCGAGGAGCAGAGCCTCAGGCAGCTTAGTTACAAGCCTAGGGGTTGTGATCTGGATAACAGGTGGGGCTCCCTCCCTGTCTCTGCAGGAAAAGGGGGTCCTGAGCCACTTTCCCACATGAGACATCAGGGAGAAATCTGTACCTCATAATTTCCCATAATGACCCACAATCCACTTGTCACTCAGCCTTCCTCTAAGTTGGGGAGAACTTCATTCTCTGTTCCCAGATGTCTGAAGGTAGTGCAGAATGAATATGGCTGTCCCCTCTCTTCAGAAGATGTATCAGGGCAGGAAGCAGAGCTTGTGAGGCTGCTGGTCAAGTGTGCTCCACAGCTGCACGCCCATGAAGCTTGCTCAGGCCACCCTTGGTTCCCGATATTCTTTTCCAGAGTCCATTTCTCTAAGTAGTTCTGAGGCCAAGTTCATGCCTGTCAGCATGCTAGTCTTTCCCATGGGCTTTGTATTTTAAGCTACTATTGGGAGTTGGGGGAATGAAAAGCATTTTTCCTTTGATTACATTTGTGTGTGTGTATGTGTGTGTGTGTGTGTGTGTGTGTGTATGTGTATGGATGCATACACATACGTGTATGTGTATGGAGGCATGCATGTGTAGGGGTCAGAGGACAGCTTGGCAGGAGTTGGTTCTCTCCCTCCACCATGTAGGTCCTGGGGATTGAACTCAGGTTGTCAGATTTGGAAGGCCTGGAAAAGCACTATTTCTTGGTGGCATATACTAATACAGCACCAACCTGTCCCATCCCTTGGGTCATTTTCTAGGTCCTCAGGTCCCAGTCTCTACTGTCTCAAGAGCTAAGGTGGTGATGGAAATGTCTGCCTAGGCTTCCTGGGCCACACTGGCAAGGGATCCTTCATCCCTAAGAGGATGCTTGGAGGCTGCAGACTTGGACAGGTGGGGCGGCCCCATTGCTGTAAAGCAGGGGTCAGGATTGCTGTGTGTTGGTGAGCATAAGGTGATAGTGGAGGCGGAGGATGTGAACTGGTCCTCATCCCCTGCCAGTGCTGTATGTCCTATGTCTGGTTGTGGTGCTTCACATTGCAGTGAATGACCTGTTAGTTATTCACCTGCGGTGAATAACTGGGTTAGCCCATTGCTCTGGGCTGGGCCTACCTCCTCTTTACTCATCTCTCTTGCAGGGCAGCCAAGGAGATGGAAAGGCTTCTCTGGCTTCTTTGCTCCTCTGTTTTATAGTGGAAGCAGGGGTACATTCAAGAAATGTTCGGGGTTGTGGGGAAAGGTAGTAATACTGCTCTGACCCCTACTCCTTTCACAGCATCTCGTTCCATCTCCTGGGCATGTGAGGTATCTGTGCTAAGTGGCCCCAGGGCTAACAGAGGAGCCCTCATTTGGCAGCCGTGGCTGTATCTCTGCCAGCACTGGAAGAACTGCCTCTTCAGGGTGCCGAGCAGAAACTGACAGATGGGTTTCCGTGAACCTGTGGAGTTGTTCCAAATGCGGCCTCCTCCCAGAGCAGAGGGCATTCCGACAGAGGCTGTGGTGCTGGGACTGCTTGGGATGCAGCACTCCTCTTGTGTGCATGTGGTCCTCTTTATTTTATTTCTGTATGTGTATGAATGTACTGTCTGCATGCAAGTTTGTGCACCCGTGTTGTGCAATGCCGCGGAGGTCAGAAGAGGGTGTCGGATTCCCCTGGAACTGGAGTTCTCCTGGAACTGGAGTTTCAGACGGTTCTCGGTCACCATGTGAGTGCTGGGGATCAAACCCAGGTCCTCTGCAAGAGCGGTCGGCGCTCTTACCACTAGGCCCTCTCTCCAGCCCGCATGTGGTCCTCTTTAAAGAGCAGAGACATGGTTCTCTGACAGGTCAAGCCTGACGATGCTGTCCCATGCCAGCCTGTACCACACCTGGGCTCAATTCCTTTTTTTTTTTTTTTTTTTAATTTTTTTTATTTTATTCATTTATGTATGTGTATGAATGTACTGTCTGCATGCAAGTCTGTGCACCCGTGTAGTGCAACGCCGCGGAGGTCAGAAGAGAGTATCGGATTCCCCTGGAACTGGAGTTCTCCTGGAATTGGAGTTTCAGACGGTTCTCGGCCGCCATGTGGGTGCTGGGGATCGAACCCGGGTCCTCTGCAAGAGCGATCGGCGCTCTTAACCACTAGGCCATCTCTCCAGCCCCTCAATTCCTTTTTTAATTAAAAATTTTTTTATAGTATTGTTGTCTTTAAGAAGTAACATGATTGCTGGGCATGGTGGCACATACCTTTAATCCTAGCACTTAGGAGACAGAGGCAGGTGGACCTCCAAGTGTAAGGCCAGCCTGATTTACATAGTGAGTTCCAGGCAATCTGTCTGGGACTCTACAGGGAGACCCTGTCTCAAAGAAAAAAAAAGTAACATGGTTACACTGAAAGACTTTGTTTAGGTGGAGAATTTGGAAAAGGGAGGGAGTGGCAAACTCACACTATAGGAAGAGTGACACATTTCACATTGTCAAGCTTGATGGTGCAGTTCTGTCAATAAACAACATTCACAAATTACAGTAGACGTGCTGTAGAGATGGCAGTTAAAAGCACTTTTTCTCTTGCAGAGTACCAGTGTTCACTTTCCAGCACCCATAAGGTGGCTAACAACTGTCTGTAACTCCAATTCCAGGGGATCCAGTGCCCTCTTCTGACCTTCATGGGCATTGTACAACATGGGTGTACTTACATACAGGCAGGCAATACACTCAGACATGTAAAATAAAAATAATAATGCTGGGTGTAGTGGCTAACATCTTTAATCCCAACAGAGGCAGTCAGGTATCTGTTAGTTCAGGCCAGCCTGGTCTACATATCAAATTCCAAGCCAGCAGGGGGTTAGGGAGACCCTGTCTCAAAAAGACCCCCCCCATTTTTAAAAATTATAGTAGACATATAGAGTATCAATATAAAATTTATATTCTAAGCTCTAATTACATATTTTTAGTCTCAGAATTATGAGTTTAGTTATTACACTACTTTTCTTTTTTAAAAATCTTTCCATATTGTGATTTCTATCTCTAGAAGTTTAATTAGGCCATAGGTGAAGGAATACTGGGGCTGTAGAAGAATAATGGAAAAGTAATGGAAACCCTCTTGGTGCCTGGTGATGGGAGAGGTCCAGCATCAAGGCCTGGATGCCCGGGACCACGTGTGGAGGACCACAGCTGGCCCTTGGAACAATTCTTTTAATTTAATTTTATTTTTTTCGAGACAGGGTCTCCCTGTAGCCCTAGCTGTCCTGAAACTCACTCTGTAGACCAGGCTGGCCTTGAACTCACAAGATCCTCCTGCCTCTGCCTCCCAAGTGCTAGGATTAAAGGCATGTGCCACCATGCCCGGCTAATTTTATTTTAATGTCTTTATTTTTACCCATTATCGAAATAATACATGCTTATTGTGTTCACTGTTTTTTTTAATTGGGATAAAATGATAAAAATCTTGATTTATAAGATGTTTTATTTGGGATATGCATTTTTTCTAAATATGCTGCTTTTTCTTTTTTTTTTTTTTTTTTTTTTTTTTTTTTTTGCTTTTT
>VZQC01014929.1:1356078-1374525 GCA_009823505.1 Rhizomys pruinosus
TTTTTTTTTTAAGCTGGGTCTCTGGAGTTCCAGCTGGCCTAGAACTGGACTGAGACCAGGCTGGCCTTGAACTCAGAGATGTGTCTGCCTCTGCCTCCCAAGGGCTGGGATTAAAGGCGTGTGCCACAGCACACACATGGAGGTCAGAGGACAACTCGTAGAGAATCAGTTATCTCCATCCACCATGTAGGTCCCAGGGATTGAACTCAATTTGTCTGAGTTGGCAGGAGTCAGCTTTACATACTTAGCCATCTTGTCAGCCCTTGCTTTGCCAAACTTTAAAAAATTTAGTCAAGGGATTTGGAGAGATGGCCTAGTGGTTAAGAGCACCGATTGCTCTTGCAAAGGACCTGGGTTCAATCCCCAGAACCCATATGGCAGCTGAGAACCGTCTGTAACTCCAATTCCAGGGGAATCCGACACCCTATTCTGACCTCTGTGGCATTGCACGACACAAGTGCACATACGTACATGCAGACAGTACATTCATACACATAAAAAATAAAATAAAATGTTTTGACTAATTTTTTTTTTTTTAAATCAGGCTCCATCAGTTAATTTTTCTTTCCTTTGGGTTGCACCAAACAGCTTTAACATAAAATTTAACATCAGTTAAAGGGAAGTTAGGCAAGTAGAGGTTAAGACCAGGGCTTCTGACATTTTAATGTTTGCCTAGGTAATCTCAGTGCATGTTCTAGTTCCGGCCTGGGCTGGGCTTTGAGCTCTGCACGTCTCACTTGCTCTCAGGTAAGGCAATCAATGACGCTGGCCTCTGGATCACACTTTGGAGAGCAAGGGGCCAAAAGTGTCCATATCTGGCTGATCATCAGAGCTGCCTCCGGGACATAGTGTAACTCATTTCTAAGTTGTTTTCCTGGGGACATCAGGCTACAAGACGAAGTCTCACGTCTAGCTGAGTGACTGACAGTGTCTAGCTGATAATAGCTAGGTCCTCTGAGTCCCTGAATTCCTTGTCTACACGTGGTAGAAAAGTTAGTGCTTACCTCATAAAGGTCTGAGAGAAATATATAGAAGGACAAAAAAAAAGGGGGGGGGCAGTTTAACTCTTGGGCCTTGAGTGTTGATGTCTAAAAAATTTCCTAGGGAAAAAAAAAGCCTATTTATAGTTTCAGAATTTTTGTTAAAGCATTTTATTATTCACCAATAGTGATTTTAACTTTTAAAAATTTCTTTCTTCCATTCATTGAGATAGGTTCTTGTTGTATGGTCAGACTAGCCTCAAATTCACTGTGTAGCACAGGCAGACTTCAAACTCCTGGTGATGCTCCTGCTTCAGCCCTCCAAGTGCTAGGATTATAGGTGTGTGTCACCTTTAATATACTGACTTTTTAAAATAATTTGTCAGAGGTGTATTTGGTAGTTTTTTTGGAGCGCCATCTCTTAGATTCATGTATAAACACTATTTTGTTTTCTGGTCAACTAGTTAGCACTGGTGATTCATTTTTTTCCCTGCCTTTCTTTTTTTTTTTTTTTTTTTTTTTTTTTTTTTTTTTAAAAAAAAATCAAATAAAAAAAGGTAAAGTCTATTGGGGCCTGGAGAAAAAAAAAAAGATAGCTCAACAGTTAAGAGCACTGACTGCTCGTGGCAGAGGACCCGGGTTCATTCCCAACACCCACATGGGGGGCCTAAGACCGCTTTAAATTCCAGTTCCAGGGAAACAAATGCCCGCTACCTCCGCGGCATTGCACGACATAGGTGCACACCTCATGCAGACCAGTACACTCATACACATGGAAAGAAGGAAGGAGAAAGAGAGAAAAAGAAAAAAAAAAAAAAAAAAAAAGAAGGGAATAAAGAAGGGAAGAAAGAAGGGAAGAAAGAAGGGAAGAAAGAGGGAAGAAAGAAGGGAAGAAGGGAAGGAGAAAGAAGGAAGGAAGAGAAGAAAAGAAGGAAGGAAGGAATAAGTAAGGGAAGGGAAGGGAAGAAGAAAGGAAGGCGCCGGGACTGTTCAGAAGAAAGGACGGGAAGGAGAAATGGAAGAACAGAAAGGAATGGAAGGGAAGGGGACGAAATCAAAGACAGGGACAGTGGAATTTCAGGAGTGAATACCTTCTTTTCAGGCGGCTGTCAGTCGGACGTGCCGTATTATTTACTTATGAGTTAATCCTCCTTTCACTCTGAGTGCATACGCCTTGACTCAGCATTTCCTCCGCCGTTACTCCTTTAGTTTCCCGTCCACTCTACTCCCCTCAACTTCACCACTCCCCGTCCTTCCCTCCCTTCCCTCCTTCCCTCACTCCCTCCCTCCTTCTTTTTGTTTTTTTTTTGTCTCCCTTCCTTATACCTCATCACTCTCACTTCTTTGATTCAGGCAGGTTGATCTTGTGACGTTCAAGTGCAGCCTGGTTCTACCGTAGAGGATGTTCCAGGACAGCTGGGGGCACAGGCGGGACCTTGTCTTGAAAAAGACCACAAAAAAAAAAAAAAAAAAACTAAAACAAACCGAATCATCCGCAACACCTCCTTATTCCATATTCTTTTTTTTTCCTCCCTAAATTTACACCCTCACTAGAGGGGACAACACTACGTTTCATATCTCGTGAAGGTGGGTGTGTCGCCGGCGATAAGAGGCAGGGAAAGCCGGGCGTGGTAGCGCACACTTTAATCCTAGCCACTGTGATCTTTGTGAGGTTCAAGGCCAGCCCTGGTCTACAGAGTGGTGTCCAGGACAGCTCGGGACTACTCAGGGAGACCGCTGTCTCAATAAAGAACTCAAAAAAAAAAAATAAAAAAAGAAAAAAAAAGGAAAGGCAGGAAAACAAATGAATACCAGTGCTAACTAGTTGACCAGAAAACAAAATAGTGTTTATTATATCATAATCTAAGAGTATGGCGCTGCCAAAAAAACTACAATACACCTCTGACAAATTATTTTAAAAAGTCAGTATATTAAAGGTGACACCACACCTTATCCTAGCACTTGGAGGCTGAAGCAGGAGCATCACCAGAGAGTTTGAAGTCCCTGCCTTCTACACGTAATGTTGAGGCTAGTCGACCATACACAAGAACCTATCTCAATGAATGGAAGAAAGAAATTTTTAAACAGTTAAAAATCACTTTGGTGCATATCTAATAAATGCTTTAACAAAAATTCTGAAATCTATAAATAGGCTTTTTTTTTCCCTAGGAAATTTTTTAGACATCAACACTCAAGGCCCAAGAGTTAAACTGCCCCCCCCCTTTTTTATTGTGTCTCTTCTATATTGTCTCCAGACCTTTTGGAGGTAAGAAACTCTACAACTTTTCTACCACGTGTAGACAAGGAATTCAGGGACTCAGAGGACCTAGCTATTATCAGCTAGACACTGTCAGTCACTCAGCTAGACGTGAGACTTCGTCTTGTAGCCTGATGTCCCCAGGAAAACAACTTAGAAATGAGTTACACTATGTCCCGGAGGCAGCTCTGATGATCAGCCAGATATGGACACTTTTGGCCCCTTGCTCTCCAAAGTGTGATCCAGAGGCCAGCGTCATTGATTGCCTTACCTGAGAGCAAGTGAGACGTGCAGAGCTCAAAGCCCAGCCCAGGCCGGAACTAGAACATGCACTGAGATTACCTAGGCAAACAGTAAAATGTCCAGAAGCCTGGTCTTATACCTCTACTTGCCTAACATTCCCTTTAACTGATGTTAATTTTAATGTTAAAGCTGTTTGGGTGCAACCCAAGGAAAGAACAATTAACTGAGGAGAGCCTGATTTAAAAAAAAAAAAACATTAGCAAAACATTTTATTTATTTTTTATGTGTATGAATGTTTACTTTGCCATGTAACGTAGTTGCACTTGTGTGTGCAATGCCACGTAGGGTCCAGAATAGAGAGTGTCGAGTTTCGCCCTGGAATTGGGTTACAGCGGTTGTCTCTCAGCATGCCATTGGGTTTCTGGGACGGGTTTGAACCCAGGTCCTTTTGTTGGCCAAGAGCATCGGTGCTCTTAACCACTAGCCATCTCTCCAATCCTTGACTAAATTTTTTAAAGTTTGGCAAAGCAAGGGCTGACAAGATGGCTAAGTATGTAAAGCTGACTCCTGCCAACTCAGACAAATTGAGGTTCAATCCCGGGACTACTGGTGGATGGAGTAAATAACTGATTCTCTACGAGGTTGCCTTCTGAACTCCATGTGTGCCTGGTGGCACACGCCTTTAATCCCAGCCTTGGGAGGGCAGAGGCGACACATCTCTGAGTTCAAGGCCAGCTTTTCTCAGTCCATTTTAGGCCAGCGGAACTCCAGGACCCAGCTTAAAAAAAAAAAAAAAAAAAAAAAAGACTGTGTAATAATGAAACAAAAGTTTCTTAAAAAAATTTAAAAGATTATTATATTTCCCAAGGAGGCGTAAAGGGTTTAATAACCACTAATATATTAAAGTCTGCGTATCAAAACTCACACAAAAGAAAAATAGGCAAGGAAAAAGCAGCATATTAAGACATGATAGGCAGAAACATTAACTTCTTCTGGGTAGGGACATTAGAAATGGGAACTGGAATCTATATTGATGAATACATAATGGTATTAAATACACAAAATTTTAATAAAAATATATTTTTAAAAATTTTTTTTTATTCTAATTTTATTTATTTCTGTAGGTATAGAATATGCTATCTGTATGCAGGTTGTGCACCCGTGTCGTGCATGCCACAGAGGTCAGAAGAGTGGTGTTCGGAGTTCCCCTGGAAACTGGAGTTTCTCCTGAATTGGAGTTTCAGAAGGTTTCTTCGCCGCCATTGGTGCTGGGATCCGAACCCGGTCCTCTGTAAGAGCGGTCGGCGGTTCTAACCGCTAGGCCATCTCTCCAGCGCCCAATAACAATATTTAAAAGAATAAAAGCCGAAAAATCCAAACAAAAAAAAAAAAAAAAAAAAGAAAAAGCAGCATATTTAGAAAAAATGCATATCCCAAATAAAACATCTTATAAATCAAGATTTTATCATTTTATCCCAATTAAAAAAAAGCAGTGAACACAATAAGCATGTTTATTTCGATAATGGGTAAAAATAAAGACATTAAATAAATATTAAGCCGGCCTTGGGGCACCATGCCTTAATATCCTAGCACTTGGGAGGACAGAGGCAGGCGGATCTTGGAAGTTCAAGGCCAGCCTGGTTCTACAGAGTGCGTTTCAGGACAGCTAGGGCTTACAGGGCGAGACCCTGTCTGAAAAAAAATAAAATGTAAATTAAAAGACATGGTTCCAAGGGCCAGCTGTGGTCCTCACTACGATGTGGTCCTGGGGCATTCCAGGCCTGATGCTGGACTTCTCTCCCATCACCAGGCACCAAGAGGGTTGCCATTACTTTCCATTATTCTTCTAACAAGCCCCCAGTATGCCATTCTCAACCTATGCCCTAATTAAGCTTACTAGAGATAGAAATCACAATATGGAAAGATTTTTTTTAAAAAAGAAAAGTCGTGTAATAACTAAACTCATATTCTGAGACTAACTAAGTATGTAATTAGAGCTTGATACTACCATTCAAATACTCTATATTGCTACTATAATTTTTTAAACAATGGGGGGGGTCTTTGTTGAGCGACAGGGTCTCTATGCTACTCGCCTCTGGCTTGAATTACTGTGCTAGCAGACCAAAGGTCTGGGCCTAAAATCAGATATACTGCTTTTGCCTCTGTTGGTATTAAAGATGTTAGCACTACACCCAAGCCATTATTCTTTTTATTTTTACATTGTTGGTGTATTTTTTTTTTTTTTGCTGCTGTAGTAGAGTGACTCATGTTGTACAATGCCACAGAAGGTCAGACGAGGGCCACTGGATCCCTGTAAATTGGAGTTACAGACAGTTGGTATAGCCACCTTATGGATGCTGTGAAAGTGAGAACACTGGTACTCTGCAAGAGAAAAAGTGCTTTTAACTGCCATCTCTACAGCACGTCTACTGTAATTTGTGAATGTTGTTTATTGACAGAACTGCACCATCAAGCTTGACAATGTGAAATGTGTCACTCTTCCTATAGTGTGAGTTTGCCACTCCCTCCCTTTTCCAAATTCTCCACCTAAACAAAAGTCTTTCAGTGAACCATGTTACTTTTTTTTTTCTGAGAGCAGGGTCTCCCCTGTAGAGGTCCCAGACAGATTGTGCCTGGAACCACTATGAAATCGATAGCGAACATGTGCCAAGGCATCCACCTGCCTCTGTCTCCTAAGTGCTAGGATTAAAGGTATGTTAGCCCCATGCCCAGCAATCTGTTTACTACTTCTTAAAGGACAACAATACATAAAAAAATAAAAATTTTTAAGTACAAAGGAATTGAGGGCTGGAGAATGGCCTCAGTGGTTAAGAGCCCGACGCTCTTGCAGAGACCCGGGTTCGATCCCCAGCAGCCCACATGGGCGGACCGAGAACCGCTGAAACTGCCAATTCCAGAGAACTCCAGTTCCAGGGGAACCTAGCTCCTCTTCTGGCCGTCCGCGGCCGTTGCACGTACACGGGTGCACAGACTGCATGCAGACCTACATTCATACACATACATAAATGAAATACAATAAAAAAAACATTTAAAAAAAAAAAAAAAAAAAAAAGAATGAGCCCAGGTGTGGTACAGGCTGGCATGGGACAGCATCGTCAGGCTTGACCTGTCAGAGAACCATGTCTCTGCTCTTTAAAGAGGACCACATGCGGGCTGGAGAGAGGGCCTATAAGGTTAAGAGGCCGTACCGGCTTCGTGCAGAGGACCCTGGGTTTGATCCCAAAACACACATAAAGCATACAACGAAAAACTGGGGAGAGGGGGAAGAACTGGCCAGTTTCCAGGAGAACTCCAGTTCCAGGGTAATCCGACACCCCTCTTTCTGACCCTACCTCCGGCATTGCACAACAGGGTGAAAACTTCATGCAGACAGTACATTCTACACCATAACAAAAAAAAAAAGAGGACCCACAATGCCCAACAAGAGGGAGTGCTGCATCCCAAGCAGTCCCAGCACCACAGCCTCTGTCGGAATGCCCTCTGCTCTGGGAGGAGGCCGCATTTGGAACAACTCCACAGGTTCACGGAAACCCATCTGTCAGTTTCTGCTCGGCACCCTGAAGAGGCAGTTCTTCCAGTGCTGGCAGAGATACAGCCACGGCTGCCAAATGAGGGCTCCTCTGTTAGCCCTGGGGCCACTTAGCACAGATACCTCACATGCCCAGGAGATGGAACGAGATGCTGTGAAAGGAGTAGGGGTCAGAGCAGTATTACTACCTTTCCCCACAACCCCGAACATTTCTTGAATGTACCCCCCTGCGTCCACTATAAAACAGAGGAGCAAAGAAGCCAGAGAAGCTAGCCTTTCCATCTCCTTGGCTGCCTGCACAGAGATGAGTAAGGAGGAGGTAGGCCCAGCCCAGAGCAATGGGCTAACCCAGTTATTCACCGCAGGTGAATAACTAACAGGTCATTCACTGCAATGTGAAGCACCACAACCAGACATAGGACATACAGCACTGGCAGGGGATGAGGACCAGTTCACATCCTCCGCCTCCACTATCACCTTATGCTCACCAACACACAGCAATCCTGACCCCTGCTTTACAGCAAGGGGCCGCCCCCCCCCCCACCTGTCCAAGTCTGCAGCCTCCAAGCATCCTCTTAGGGATGAAGGATCCCTTGCCAGTGTGGCCCAGGAAGCCTAGGCAGACATTTCCATCACCACCTTAGCTCTTGAGACAGTAGAGACTGGGACCTGAGGACCTAGAAAATGACCCAAGGGATGGGACAGGTTGGTGCTGTATTAGTATATGCCACCAAGAAATAGTGCTTTTCCAGGCCTTCCAAATCTGACCAACCTATTCAATCCCATCCCCAGGACCTTACATGTGTGGAGGGAGAGCACACAACTCCTGCCAACTGTCCCTTTTTTGCTGGGAAACCCGACCCCTAACAATGGGGCATGCCTCCATACACCATACACGTATGTGGTACTGCATCCCATACACATACACACACCCACACCCACCACACACATACACCACACAACATCTGTAATCCAAGGAAAAATGCTTTTCATTCCCCCAACTCCCAATAGTAGCTTAAAATACAAAGCCCATGGGAAAGACTAGCATGCTGACAGGCATGAACTTGGCCTCAGAACACTTAGAGAAATGGACTCTGAAAAGAATATCGGGAACCAAGGGTGGCCTGAGCAAAGCTTCATGGGCGTGCAGCCCTGTGGAGCACATTGACCAGCAGCCTCACAAGCTCTGCTTCCTGCCCTGATACATCTTCTGAAGAGAGGGGACAGCCATATTCATTCTGCACTACCTACAGACATCTGGGAACAGAGAATGAAGTTCTCCCCAACTTAGAGGAAGGCTGAGTGACAAGTGGATTGTGGGTCATTATGGGAAATTATGAGGTACAGATTTCTCCCTGATGTCTCATGTGGGAAAGTGGCTCAGGACCCCCTTTTCCTGCAGAGACAGGGAGGGAGCCCCACCTGTTATCCAGATCACAACCCCTAGGCTTGTAACTAAGCTGCCTGAGGCTCTGCTCCTCGCCTTGCCCCAGCCAGACACACTTTGAAGAAGTGAATCTCACCGTCGCTCTCACCAATTTGATTCCACAAGCCCTTATTAAGATTTACTGAATGCTAGGCTTTGTGCCAGATACTGGAATGTGAAATTGGCAAGATGAGCACCCCACAAGAACCTAGACACTACAGTATTGCTACAGAGACTGTGGGACCTCAGAACAGATACTGTAAGACTGTGAGACAGACAGGGTAAGCAGTCAAGACCGCAAACAATACGCTGATATAAAAAAAAAAAAATTACAAAAGTACTTTCAGCAATAGGTTAACAAAAAAAGCAACACCAGCCAGTGTCCGAGAGAGGGGAAGTGCTCAGCAGGTAAGGGTGCTTGCTTCATGAGGCCCTGAGTTCAAGTCCGCCAGTAAGTTCACATAAAAAAAAAGCTGGGTGGCCATCATACCTGTAACCCAGTACGCGGAAGGTTAGAGAACAGGCCTAGGCCCAGGTTTGACAAGACCCTGGTTTCAAGGGAATAGGTGAAGCAGAGCAGATAGCAACTGCCGATGCATACAGGGGCACATACTCCAAGCAACAAAAGCCCAATGCTGGCTGAGGCGCAGCTCAACGAAGAAGAGCTCTGCCTGGCATGGGTGAGGTCCCAAGTTCAACCTTTAGCACCACAGGATGTGGGAGACAATAAATAAAATTACAACACAATAATGACCAAGAAATGTTAACGACCCATAAGGAAAGTAATATTTATTTTTTTATTTTTATGTGTATTGGTGTACTCTCTGCATGTAGTGTTGTGCCCCCATGTTGTGCAATGCCGTGGAGGATCAGAAGAGGGCGTCAGTTTCCCCTGGAACTGGAGTTAGTTAAAAACAGTTCTCAGCTGCCATGTGGGGGCTGGGGATCGAATCCCGCGTCTCTGCAAGAGCAGTCGGCGCTCTTAACTGTCTAGCCATTGCTTCTCTAGCCCAAGGAATATTTTAACCTTCGATGGAAACCCAGAAGTAGGATAATCAAGCCTCCCTTCCCCTGGAGAAGAGTCAGTGTAACGCTGTGCACCCTTCCTCCAGATTTCTACAACCTACATGAATCAAATCGAAAACATTTCTCACAGAACTTGACAAATTGTTCATAAGCTTATTTGGCCAAATAAATAGATCAAACAAAGAACTAAAAAAAAGTCAGACACAACATATGGGGAAAAATATTGGGTCTATGAAGAGATCCTGTCTCAACCTCCACCCATCTGGCCTGGAATTTCCTAATATGGAGATGAAGGCTGGCCTGGATCTCAGAGTCCACTGCTCTTCTTTGAGGACTGGGATTAAGTATGTGCCACCACACTGGCTTAAGTGGGAAATTTTTTTAGAAGTTGTATTATATATGTGTGTGCCTATATGCCATGGTGTGTACAGATTACCAAAAGAACAGAAAGAGGAATCGGATCCCCTGGAGCTGGTCAAAGGGAATTTTGAGCTGCCGAATGTGGGTGATAGGAACTGAAACTAGTCCTCCTAAGAGCCTCTTTAACGCACTAAGTCCATCTACCTGCCAGTCCCATGAAAATGGATTTTTTCAAAAACCAAACTCTTGAATAAAAATTGGTAATTAGGGTAGGGGCCAGGAGAGATAGCTCAGTGCTTATGAGCATTGGTTGTCCTTTTGGCAGAGTTTGGGTTCTCAGCTAACATGGCAGCTAACAACCATTGTGACCCCAGTTCCTAAGAATCTAAAGCCTTCTGATGTGTAGGCACTGCACCATGCTGCACTGTACACACATGCAGGCAAAACACTCATTACCATAAAAAAATAAACACTAGGTATATAAAAATTGAAATAACAGAAATAAGAAATGGCTCAAGAGAACTACAGAGGCTCTAGAACACCAAGAACATGACAGCACCTTCCCAGAATTCTGAACCAATGAACAGTGACACACTTTTCAGAATTCTGAACCACCAAAGAAACCACAGAACTTAAATACTAAGGATGATATACTTTGAGTTCAAGTCTTGTCTTGTACCATCAACAAAAAAGTTAAATCTCAGGGCCAGCATGGTGTGCACAGCCTTTAAATCCAGCTAGTAAATTGGTAAAGTTAAAGACATGTACTCCTATCATGCAGTGTTGGTCAGTGTTTTGGTATATTTGTACCTTCTGGAGAATTCAAATTAATCTTTTTATCATTTTTTTAAAATTAATGTTTGACGTTTTCTGGGCTTTGATAAATCCATCTTGATCATATTTAGACACCCCCCTCCCTGTCTGCATCCCCCATGGCCCACTCATGGGATTTCATCCATTTTGCAGAGAACTGAATAAATGGGCAAAAGTTCACAAATTTAAGTTTTTTTTTAACATTCTCTATGTATGTTGTGATGCGTAGGCATACGCAGCCAAGGGGGCAAGCTTCTGGATCTGGACTGGTAGTTTCCCCTTCCACATGGAAGTTCGGAAACTGAACCCTCAGGCCGGTCAGAACTGAGCAGCAAGCACTTGTGGCACACTGACTAAGCAGCAAGCACTTGTGCCCACTAGCCATCTCACTGGGCCCTCAAATGACCTTTGTGAGATTATTTTGGTAATAAACCATTAAGTGTTATCCTGTATGATTTTGAATCACCACAAATTGGACAATAAAATCTATGTATAAATATATTCTTTACTCCATTTATAACTGTAAAAAAATTGCAACCCTGAATTTTTAATGGGAAACAACTAAAATTAAATAATAAAAAAAAAAAATGCCTTTTGTTGTTTTTTGAGGCCACATCTTACAGTGCAGCCCAAACTGGCCGCATCTTCCAGTGTAGCCCAAACTGGCCTCGGACTCTTGCCGCTCCTTGCCTTCCACTCCCACAGTGCTAGGATCACTACAGGGGTCCAGCTTTCTGCACGCATTCACTAGTGTCCTTTTGAGACAGGCGTCTCTCTGTAGCCCCGCTGGCATAGAAGTCACTAGTGGTAAGACAAGCTGGCCTTTCAATGGGCTCAGGAAATCCGCCTCCTCTGCTGCGGAGTGTATGGGATTGAAGGTATGTTGCCCATCATGCATGCCTCTGCAGCCATTTAAAAGGCTAAGACAGATGCACTGACATAAAGAAGTGCCTGCAGCTTATTTAGTGTATAACAGGTTATTTAAAAAACAGTATGGTGGGTGTACCATTAATGCCAAGCCATTCAGGGGAGGACAGAGGCCAGAGCTATCTGTGAGACTAAGGGCCAGCCTGGCTCTATACAGGAGTTCTCAGGCAAATGAGAACCTGTCTTAAAAAAACAAAACAAACCAAAAACAAAACAAGAAAAATATGCAGGTATGCACAAAAAAAACTATGGGAAAAGTAATAAATTCTATAAAGATAGATGTTTAATTATAACAGATGGAGAAGAAATTCTGAATTTATAGTTTTTTATATCATTTGGTCTATTTTAAAAGTTCAAATGGGATGGCACGATGACTCAGCATTTAAGAACACATACTGCTCTAAGAGAGGTCCTGAGTGAGGTTCTCAGCACCCCATATCAATCAGATGGTGCAGAGGATCCAATGCTCACTTGGCTTTTTGGAGAAACAGGGTCTCCCTTTATAAAAAAAAAAGATGAATTATGTTAACATTTTACTGTTGAACCATCTTCGCATTTCTTGCAGATACTATACTTGGTGTAATGGAATATTATTTTGGTGGGCTATGTATAGAGCTCACAGAGGCCCAGAAGAGGGCACTGGGTATAGTATCCCCCCCCCCGCTCCTGCCCTGCGTCTTTGAGACAGGGTTTCCCTTTAGCCCCAGCTGGCCTGGAGCTCACTATGTAGACCAGGTTGGCCTTGCTCCAGAGGATCCACCTGCCTCTGCCTCCGTAGTGCTGGGAGTAAAGGCTTGTACCACTCCGCCCAGCAAAAAAATGGAAATATAATTTAACTTTTGTTTAAATTAATGGGCAAAGTAATGATGAGTGCAAGGACAGAGACTGGAAGCGAGCACTGGGTCCTCTGCACCACCTGATGGGTTCAAGGACTATCACTGCCCTCCCAAGTGCTCAGCTTAAAGGCCACCATGCCAAGACAATTCATCTTATTTTTTAAGGATCTTTTTATTTTTTTTTTTTATGGGCATGAGTGTATTGCCGCATGTAAGTGTACCCAAGTCCATCAATTGCCCACAGAGTCCAGAAGAAGGCAATCAGAATTCCCTGAAAACTGGAGTAATGATGGATTGTTAGCACCATGTGGCTGATGGAACGAACCCAGGTCCTCGTAGAACACCCAATGCTCTTAAACCTGCTGAATCCATCATTTCTCCAGCTCCCAAATTCATTTTTATTTTACTTTTATTAATTTTGTTCTTTTTGATGACAGGGTCCTCCCTGTAGTCCCAGCTGGCCCTGGAAGTCACCTGTAAGCCAGGCTGGCCTTGAACTCACAGAAATTCCACCCTGCCTCTGCCCTCCCAAGTGCTAGGATTAAAAGGCCTGCGCAACCATGCCTAGCATATATCATCTTATTTTTAAAAAGGAATACTATTTGATCTTAACCATGCTAAATAGACAGAACAAAATTAACTACTTTTTTCCCCCAACCTGCCTAGAAGAGTTACAATGTAAACTAGGCTGGGCCTTGACCTCGAAGGATCTTCCGCACTCTGCTCCCAAGCACTAGGGGATTAAAGTGTGCTTGCTACTTCTCCCCCCTCAAAATTATTCACTTCGAATGGGAAATTTTTAAATATGGAGTAAGATAATTTCTTTCCTATGATACATAAGAAATCAAACAATAGCCCTAAGACTTCGACACTATGGTTAAAGGCAAAAAGAGTACATTAACATTAAAATGGGATGGGGGGGAAATCACCAAGGAGAAGGATGCTCTCAACCCAATAAATACCTGGCAAATACATTTAATACAGAGGACACATGTTCCCAGCCCCACCCCCATGAAACATCAGGCCTTGCTCAGCTGCTGGCCTGATTTATCTGACTGCCCATCTGGCACACTTGCCCCAGTGTGCCCATAGAACTAATGGAGAGAACGATGAAAACTGGCCATGTGGTCACCCTGCACCTTGCAGAGTACTGGTAAATAGCATGGTGACTAGTTGCCATCCAGAGTGATGTGGTAGCAACCCAGCATGGCTTCATTTTTAAATACCACAACACAGTGGTTAGATGAAGTCTAAAGAGGTACTCCACTTTAACAGTGATTGACTGCATGGGGGAAATTATGAGCAAACTCTTGCCGTTCCCTCCCCTTCCACCTCTACTTTTTCCAAATAAGAGTTACCCAAGAGTTAATATAATTAAATAAAATACATAGCAACAAATGATAAGCTTTTNGAGGGAAGAAGGAGGGAAGGAGGATGGGAAGGCGGAGGAAGGAGGAGGGAGGTAGGATGGGAGAGAGAGGAGAAAGAAAAAAAAAAAAAAAAAAAAAAAAAAAAAAAAAAAAAAAAAAAAAAAAAAAAAAAAAAAAAAAAAAAAAAAGAGGAAGAAAAGAAAAGAAAAAAGAAAGGAAGGAAAGAAAGGGAAAGAAAGGAAAGAAGGAAAATCCATTTGCCGGGTTTGGTTTGGTGGCTCATGCCTTTTAATCCTAGCAACTTGTGAGCAGAGGCAGGTGTATCTTTTGTGAGTTCAAAGTCCAGCCTGGTTTATAGAGTGATGTTCCAGGACAGCTGGGGCACAGACGGGAACCTGTCTTGAAAAAGACCAAAAAAAAAAAAAAAAAAAATCTCTATAAACAAACATCACTCCCGCAAACCTCCTTATTCCAATTTCTTTTTTTTTCCTCCCAATTTACAACCTAGCCCTAGAGGGGAAACATATACCGTTCTCCACATCTCGTGGGTGGGGTGTCCGCGGGAACGAGGCAGGGAAAGCCGGGCGTGGTAGCGCACACTTTAATCCTAGCCACTTGATCTTTGTGAGTTCAAGGCCAGCCCTGGTCCACAGAGTAGGTTCCGGACACCTGGGACTAACTAGACAGGGAGACC
Organism: Rhizomys pruinosus; assembly: GCA_009823505.1. Lineage (NCBI taxonomy): Eukaryota > Metazoa > Chordata > Mammalia > Rodentia > Spalacidae > Rhizomys > Rhizomys pruinosus. The sequence goes on from VZQC01014929.1 coordinate 1,370,561, forward strand.
CTGTCTCAATAAAGAACTCTTTTTTTTTGTATTTCATACATTTTTCATTTCTGTTCAGGCATATTCCCCTATCCCTTCCCCCCACCCCACCCCAATCCATCCCAGATCATGTACTCTATCATAACTGTCCTACATCTTTTTGTCTTGTCTTATGCTTAGGAATTCACATTTTCCTCCGTTAATTTCATATTATTCTAAAATATGGATACATACTCTCCACCCATATACAGTAATTACAGAGTCTGAAAATAATTGGTGGGTGGATTCTAGAGCCCATTGAGGGATTCACATTTTTAAAGCATAGTTGCTTTCAGATAAACCAAAAATATAACTATATTGTCGTTCAGCTTACCTTTCATGGGGGCGATTTGGTGTTAGCATCCACAAATGAGGGAAATTCTCCTTTCGTCTTTCTGGGACTGTGTCACCTCACTCAGCATGATGGCTTCAAGCTCCATCCATTTTTAATGATATTAATTTATTTGAATCTACAGTTAGACTTTCAATATCCCCCCCGCCCCCCAATCTCACTCTAGAGCTATTTAGGAGATTTGCCTAAGGCTTTCCAGATGTGGTACCTTGGGTTAGAGTTGGCTTAAGGGCTGGGCTCCCTTTAGGCACTCTAAGCTGTGAGTCTGCTCTACATGGGCCTGGATCTTCCTGGTTAGAAAGCCTTAGGTGTTCAGGAGAGGAGTGATTGCCACCCTGTGTGTGGAGGGAGGGGTCTTAGAAAGGGGTTGAGGCTCTGATCCCTTGGCTCTCAGTTGCTGATGGCCTTGTCCTGCACAGCCCAGACACCACACAGGAGACCACCTTCCCTCTCTGTACTTACTGTTCCCACCTGGGTGGCTCAAGGGCCCTCAGTGTGCAGAAGACGTTGAGCCTAGTGGAGGGAGTCTTCAGTTAGAAACAAGATTTAAGCTCTTTTGTCACTGACAGCCTTTGACTTGGTTATGTTTGTTTTTCTGTTAAATTTGGAGACTGTCACCTGTTCAGAGACCAGAAGGCCTTTAGGGATCTCCTGGTAACTCTGTGTATTAAATAAAAGAAAAAAAGGAAAAAAAGGAAAAAAAGGAAGGTAAGCCAGATGTGGTGGCGCAGCACTCGGGAGGCAGAGGTAGGCAGATCTCTGAGTTGTCAAGGCCAGCCTCTCTGTAGAGAGCATGTTACAGGTCAGGTAGGGCTACAGGGAGAACCTGTCTCAAAAAGACCAAAAAAAAGTATAATTTTCACATAGTTTTATTTTACATTGCTTATTTTTTTATTTTTATTAAACTTTTTCCTTACATCATACATCATTTCTCAGTCGAACAATCAAATTTAGAGTCACTTCCCTTTCCATGCCCCCCACCCCACCTGAGTTCCTGCATTCTGCCATACATGTCTTGCATCTTTTTCTGAGTCTTTCCAGAGTTTTCTTTTCCAGTTCTGTTGTTGTTCTAACTTGTATTGCTTAAATATATATACATATGTATACATAAATATATACAAACATACACATATCATTTGAATTGGAGGATTTTTTTTTTAATTTTCACATAGTTTTTAAAAAGTTACAGGAAGACTATACAGAATTATTTCCAAATGTTTCACTGTGTTTGCTTTCCTCTTTCCCTTTTCTTCCTCACTGGTGCTGGGGGCTGAACCTTTCCCCTCTTGGGCATGTGGTGTTGTCCACACTCATAGAAAATGTGGCTGCAGGTTCATCTGTTGACCTGAAGACCACATGCAAATGTCAATTGTCAACATTTTTGTGACACCAGATCACACCCCGTATTCAGTGCTCAGGATTTTTTGTTGTTGGGTTTTTATTGTTGTTTAAACACAGTCTTACTATTTGCCTAGGCTGGCTTCAAACTGGCTCTGTAGCCTGGCCAGGACTTTGTGGTCCTTAGGCCTACTCGGTAGCTGGGATTACAGACTTGTACCACTAAACCTGGCTTTTTTGTTTTGTTCAGTTTCTTTTAGTGTCCTTTAATCTAGATTCTCTGAGTGGCCTGATCTTGGCTCTGCTCAGATGCCAAACTGGGTTGGTCCTGGTTAGTTCTTGGGTTTGAGGAATTTTTTTTTTTTTTTTGGTCTTTTTGAGACAGGGTCTGCCTGCTCTGGCTGTCCTGGAACTCACTCTGGAACTCACTCTGTAGACCAGGCTGGCCTTGAACTCAGAGATCCGTCCGCCTAAAGAATTTGGGGTCCAGGCCAGGCATGGTGGCGCACGCCTTTAATCCTAGCACTTGGGAGGCAGAGGCAGGCGGATCTTTGTGAGTTCAAGGCCAGCCTGGTCTACAGGGTGAATTCCAGGACAGCTGGGGCTACATGGAGACCCTGTCTCAAAGACAAAAAAAAAAAAAGAATTTGGGGTCCAGATCTGTAAAGTGACTTGCTCTGGGGTGTAGTGCAAGACAGCCTAAGAGGAGCTAGGGGGAGAATCTGGGCTCCACAAAGCTAACACCCTGTCCTCACAGCATGGAGTCCGTCAGCTAAGTCCACAGGGAGAGGAGTGGGGCAGGGCCGGTTCCTAGGAACTGCCTTTCCTTGCTTTCGCCTTCTGCCCCAGTGTCTTTGCAGTGCCAGGCCACAGCCCATGCCCTACTCCTTCCCTGGCTGGTTTGGTGTTGGCCTGGGCTCAAGGCTGAAGCTGAGAAGAGAAGGACTTTAAAACCTGTCCAGCCACTGCCTAAAACCTGTCCAGCCACTTCCTGTCCCTGAGAACAGTGCTGGAGAACAAGGTCTCCACTTCTGCACAGCTGTTGCTTTCTGTGGGAACACCCTTGGGTTGGGGGTGTGACTTTTAGCCACATTCCTCACCCTCACAATTTTGGGTCCTGCTTGGACTTGTTTAGCCTGAGTGTGTGTCTACAGCGTCTTGTCCTGAGTCCAGGCCTGAGGGAACAGTTGCTTGCTCACCTGCTTCCTCTGGGTCCTGGATGTCAGGAGCTGTTCATTTGCATTACAAGGGGGATGCTTCCCTGGGAGTTGACCTGAGGATTATTTTACTGCCTCAGTCCCCTGGATGGCAGGTGCAGAGAGTTCACCTTTCGAGAGCAAGCATGCTCTGTGAAAAGGGCTTCCTCTTCAAAGCCTAGCAGTGAAGTGTGAAAAGGGTATTCAGGGCATGTCTTTGATAGAAAAGAAACCAGCCTCCAGCCTCCCTGCTCCTATGAGAGGACCCCTCTGTTTTCACTTTTGCTGATAACTGTGGGGAAATGCCAGGAAGCTGAAAGGAGCACTTTCCCTGATCCCCTCCCCTACACCTTTGAGGGCTAGCTCACTGCTTTCCCTGATCCCCTTCCCTACACCTTTGAGGGCTAGCTCACTGCTTTAACAAGTCCTTCCATAGGTGCCTAGCTTCTGAATTTGCCTTACAGTCCCTTACAGAGTTGGAGGTTTTCATAAAATTTATTTATATATTTTATGTGTGTGCCCGTGTGTATATGCATATGTGTGTCCTGGTGTGTGTGTCAGGGGAAGTCAGAACAACTTAAATGAGTTCCTTTCACCACGTGGTCCAGGGGATCACACTTAAGTCAGGCTTGGTGGTAGGTGCCATCTCACTGGCCTGGCCTTTACTTTTTTTTGTTTTTGTTTTTGTTTTTTTGAGACGTGGTCTCCCTATTGCTCCACTTGGCTTGGAACTCCCTATGTAGAACAGCCTGGGTTCTGTCTCAGATCACCTGGTACCACACCCAATTTGGCTTTTACTTTTTATTTATTTATTTTTTTTAATTTTATTTATTTATTTATTTTGTATGTGTATGAATGTACTGTCTGCATGCAGGTTTGTGCACCCGTGTCGTGCAATGCCGCGGAGGTCAGAAGAGGGTCTCGGATTCCCCTGGAACTGGAGTTCTCCTGGAATTGGAGTTTCAGACGGTTCTCGGCCGCCATGTGGGTGCTGGGGATTGAACCCGGGTCCTCTGCAAGAGCGGTCGGCGCTCTTAACCGCTAGGCCATCTCTCCAGCCC
>VZQC01014929.1:1376695-1451220 GCA_009823505.1 Rhizomys pruinosus
TAGCTTTAGTGTCAACTTGACACACCTGGGTTGAGGGAGCCTCAATTGGGGAATTTGCTCCATTGGATTGGCCTGTGGCCACATCTGTGGTGTATTGTCTTGATTGTTGAGCAGTGACAGTATAAGAAGGCAGGCTGGGCATGAGCCAGAGAGCAAGCCAGGAGCAAGCCAGTGGGAGAGCAAGCCAGTGAACACCATTCCTCCATGGCCTGTGCTTCAGCTCCTGCCTCCAGGTTCCTGTCCTGAGTTCCTGTCTTGGGTTCCCTAAGTGATGAACTGTGACCCAGGAGATGTAAGATGAATAACCCCTTTCCTCCCCAAGTTGGTGTTGGTCAGAGTGTTTTGTCACAGCAATGGAAGACAGACTAGGACAATATGAATAATCATATACAAGTTTTTGTGTCAGCATGACGTGTTTGTTCTGTGGAGTGTTTTGTTTTGTTTGTTTCAAACAGAATCACACTATGCAACCCAGGCTGATCTTGAACTCTCATTTTCCTTTCAACTAACCTGGCAAGTGCTAGAATTATAGATGTGGGCCACCATGCCCGGCTAGCATGTGCCCTTTAAAATTGGGTTGTCTTATACTGAATTGTATACATTTTTATGCAGATAGGAGCCCCTTTTCAGATATGATCTGTAAGTCGTGCCTCCCCTCCCCCTTGAGGTTCCCCACAGACACATTGTGTGGATTCCTATCTGAGGCAGTGGACACTTATGCTTATCTTTTGAGAACTTTATAGTTGTAGGTCTTCAGTTCATTTTGAGTGCATTTTGTACAGACTCTCTTGCGTGTTATATCTGGTTGTCCTCTCCTATTGTCATCTTGGTGTGCTTTGCAGCTTTTTAAAAAACATATTTGTTTTTGTCTATGAGCATATATGTAAGTGCATCCATGTCATGCAATACTAGTGGAGGAGAGACGAGGATGTTGGATCCCCTGGAACTGGAATTATGGACAGTTGTTACCCTCCATGTGGGTGCTGAGATTAGAACCCGAGTCTTCTGCAAGAACAGCCAGTGCTTTTAACCACGGAGCCATCTCTCCAGCTCCAGCTTTTTTATGTATTTATTTTTTATTTATTTTTGGTCTTTTTGAGACAGTCTCCTTGTAGCTCCAGCTGTCTTGTACCTCACTATGTAGACCAGGCTGGCCTTGAATTCAGAGATCCACCTACCTCTGTTTCCGAGTGCTGGGATTAAAGGCATGTGCCACCATGCCCAGCTGTTATTTTTAATTGTGTGTGTGCTTATGGTCAGAGACATCGATACTCTGGAGCTGGAGTCACAGGCAGTTGTGAGCCATCTAATGTGGTGCTGGTGGGTGCTGAATACCTAACTTAGGTTCTCTGCAAGAACAGTAAGTACTCCTAACCACTGAGGTATCTCCTCAGAATTAAAAAAAAAATTAGTTGGAGTATAATTTTACATATAAGATACAATGTAACATTTCAATTCATTTATACACTGCTTAATGATCAGGTCAAGGTAATCATCATATTCATAATCTCAAACATTTAATCATTTCTTTTTGTTGGATTCAAGATCCCTCCTATTAGGTATTTGGGTGTACAATTGTTGCTAACCATAGTTACCTACTGTGCTGTGGAACATTAGAAGTTGTTTATCCTGTCTACCTTCACTCTTGGACCCATTAGACATCTTCTCTGGTTTTCTGAGATTTTTGTTTTGTTTTGTTTTTTCGAGACAGGGTCTCCCTATAGTCCCAAATCTCCTGGAACTCACTCTGTAGACCAGGCTGGCCTTGAACTCACAAAGATCTGCCTGCCTCTGCCTCCCAAGTGCTAGGATTAAAGGCGAGCGTCACCATGCCTGTCAAGATTTTCTTCCTAATACATCATAGGTTATTTTGCAAAATGAAGTAAAAATGAATTGGTAGGGAAATGAGTGTGTACTTATATTACATGACAGTCTCAGATTTTGATGCAAGTTCTGAAGGTAACAGTCCTGGCTTTTGTGTGTACCTTGCATGGGTGGATGGAGATTGCAGAGCAGCAGTGGTCCAGGGCCACCCAGAGGACTTGGCCATGTACTTCTGGCCATGCTCAGGCTGCTTCTCTTTTGCTGAGCATGCCTAGACCAATGTTTTCTCGAAATGCCTTGTGAGTCTCATCAGTGTCATGTGGGGCAAGAACAGCAGATCCTGGTGCAGCCATTACCTCCAGTCTTGGAAGGGCAGTTGTCGCCAAGGCTTGCTAAAGATACGGCTTCCAAACTGTCACCCTAATAAAGTAAGCCCATGTGCTGATTTGAGTGAGACCACACACCTGCTATCAATGTGGCTTTTTTCTTTGCTTTTTTTTTTTTTTTGAGACAGGGTCTCCCTGTAGCCCCAGCTGGCCTGGAACTCACTATGTAGACCAGGCTGGCCTTGAAGGCAAAGATCTGCCTGCCTCTGCCTCCCAGTGCTGGGATTAAAGGTGTATGCCACCACGCCTGGCTCAATGAGACTTTCTACCACATGAGTGGCCACTAGAGTCCATTCAGACCTGTCATAAGGCCAAACAGATATAGGAAGAGGTTTAGAAAAAACTCACCTGGACAGTCACTGTGTACCCCAGGAATGTAGCAAGCTCAGAATCTAGAGATTGGACCTCAGAGTCTGTGTATGCTGTGAACATACCAAGGAGAGAAGTGCAGTATCATGAGTGAAGTTCTTGAGTAGTTAAAAACATGGAGAAACATTTAGGACATACTAAGAAAAATAGCATATAAAACCCCACTGAATACATTCAGTGACCCCAATTTTGTAAGTGCATACTATACATTTTACAAACAAAAGGTACCAAGTAAAAACTATGGTCACTCTTGGTCACATTATTCTCACTGCTTTATTTTCCTCTTGATAGGGAGATTGAGCAGGAGGCTCTTTTTGCTAACTTCCACTGAGCCTGTTTTTTCTTATCGTCATAAGATCTTGATTCCCCTGAGTTGTCCAGAATTTTTCCTAGCTCTGTAATGAGTTTAGAGTGCGCCTTTGATATCCTACAAGTCACCATACAAAAGGTAACTTGGCTCAAAGACTAGTCCACAGTTAGTTTGACTGTGGCATTCCACAGTCAAAGCCAAGTGCATGATGTAGAATATGCTCTCCTGCTCGTTTTAGTGATAGTGATGCAGCATACACTCCCAAGACATTGTTGACTGTCTGTGGAGGGACTCTGCTCGTTCACCGTAACCCCATTGTCTAAAAGTGATGCTGACTATGGATTTGGAGAGAGAGATGGCATGTAATTACATAAGGGTAGATATGGAAGTTGATTGTTTTAATGTGCTGATCACATCAGTAGGTGGTGTTTATTTTGTGGGGCAACAATGGCTATTTTTTACTACCCCCCCCCCAAAAACCCTCAGCATCCAGGCATTTGTAGTCCCTGTCACAGTCAGGTCCCTTGTACTCACCATGCTCTAACTTCACTTCCTGTTTCATTTGCCTTTTTCCTTGGTGTTTAAAGATTTTGATGAGTATCTAATACTGAGTTGAGTTGTCTTATAATTTACTCAAACATATTCCCCTCAATAGTTGAGTTTTCAGTTTTTACCAATATGTAAAAAATCTTTATTATGCTGAGTGAAGTAACACAGTTCCAGAAAAACAAACGACAAATGGTATCCCTCATGTGTGGATGCTAGTAGCACCAATTACCTGATTGTATGTATGGCAAACTGAGCAACGTCAATGTGACTTGAAAACAACTGTGCTCTTATATTGTGACTCCCTTAAAATTGGTTTCAAGCCAACACCACAACCTCTGTGTCTCTCTTAAAACAAAAACTATGTAGATTTATAAAGCTAAGTTCCCTGGATCAGCATTGCTACATGGAAGGATCTTTCTTGCCATGGATATAGTTACTCATTTACTTACATGTTCAGCTGTCTTTTATTATTTGAAGCCAAAGAGAAGATTGATGTTACAAAAGTGCCCCTCCCCAGCCTGGGAGCACTGGACTAGAAGTGTTAGCTGGGTGAATATGGACGTTCAGTGACTGGTCAGAGCTTTTTGGGGGTGGTTACTTAAAGATTCCTTTGTGTGTGTGTATGCGCACTTGCACACAAGTATGTGAAGGGCAGAGGACACCTTTAGGTATCATTCCTCAAAATCCATCCACTTGTTTTTTTCTTTTTTTTTTTTTAACACATCTTTAAACAAAAAAATTAACGTACGTTTAAGTTCTGCCCATAGAGCCAAGAAGACATCAAATCCTCAAACTGGAGTTGTGGACAGTTATTAGCTGCCACGTAGGTACTGGGGAACCCAACCTAGGTCCTCTGCAAGAGCAGCCATTAAGCTGTCTCTCCAACTGTTACTTTATTTTGAGACAGGACCTCTCACTAGCCTGGAGATAGTTTGTAAGCTGGGATGCCTGGCTGGAGAACCTCAGGATCTGCCTGGCTGGAGAGCCCCAGGATCTGCCTGGCTAAAGAGCCTCAGGATCTGCCTGGCTGGAGAGCCCCAGGATCTGCCTATCTGGAGAGCCCCAGGATCTGCCTGTCTCCACCTTCCTAGCACCTCACACTCAACTTTTTTTGTGTCTTTTTGAGACAGGGTCTCCCTGTAGCCCCAGCTGGCCTAGAGCTCACTCTGTAGACCAGGCTGGACTTGAACTCACAAAGATCTACCTGCCTCTGCCTCCTAAGTGCTAGGATTAAAGGTGTGCGCCACCATGCCTGGCCTTTTTTTTTTTTTTTTTGACACCCAACTTTTTTACATGGGTATAAGGAATTGAATTTCGGTGTCATGCAAGTACTTCACCAACTGAGCTTTCTCTCCAGCCTCCCTAACTCTATGGAAAAAACATGACTCTACCTGAATCCTTGAGAAAGGAACACACAGGGAGCCATCTCTTCAAGAGTTTGAGAGGGGCTAGAGAGATGGTTCAGTGGATAAGAGCACTGGATGCTCTTGCAGAGGACCCCAGTTTGACTCCCAGTACCCATATGGCACCTTAACTCCAGTTGCGGGGGATAGGACACCTGCTTCCGATCTCCACAGGCATTGCACAACATGGGTGCATCTACCTACGTGCAGGCAATACAGTCATACACATAAAATAAAAATAAGTAAAATATTGTTTAAAAAGTTAGATGAAATTCATTAACTTGGAGCCTTGTCTGCAACTATTGGAGTTTGTTCTGTCAAAAAATTGGTAGCAGGGAGCCCATGGCATCCACATGACTGCTGTTGATGTTGGATTTGATTCTTACCACTTGCCAGTTTTTTTTTTAATTTTTTTTAATTTTATTTATTTCAGTATGTGTATGAATGTACTGTCTGCATGCAGGTTTGTGCACCCGTGTCATGCAGTGCCGCGGAGGTCAGAGGAGGGTCTTGGATTCCCCTGGAACTGGAGTTCTCCTGGAATTGGAGTTTCGGACGGTTCTCAGCTGCCATGTGGGTGCTGGGGATCGAACTCAGGTCCTCTGTAAGAGCGGTCAGTGCTCTTAACCGCTAGGTCATCTCTCCAGCCCCACCCCGACTTGCCAGTTTTAAGCTTAGTTAGTCTTGTGCCCCATTTGGCTTGTCTGCCAAAATCACTGTGGAGTCGTAGGAAGGCTTGGAGGTTATGTTAAAGGGCAGAATTGCTTGCTTCACCCAAAGTTTGTGTCTAGCTCTCAAAATGTTAGCTGCTGCCTTTTCCTCCTCCCCAGTCCTAGTCCCTTTGACACACCTGGATCCCCACCTCAGTTTTGAGGCCTGTGAGGCTCCTTCGGGAAACATTTACCAAGGGCTGGCACTGTCAGGGGACTTTGTTCACTTGCTGGTTTCCTGAGACTTTGTTGGGAGGTGCTGGTGAGGTTGGCAGAGTGCTGTTGAGCAGGGCTGAGCTGCTGGGGTCGGGAGTGGAGGGTGTGCCCTGTGGTGCTGCATGTTTCCTTGTCTGTGTGTGCCGTGTGGGGTCAGGAGTGGAGGGTGTGCCCTGTGGTGCTGCATGTTTCCTTGTCTGTGTGTGCTGTGTGGGGTCGGGAGTGGAGGGTGTGCCCTGTGGTGCTGCACGTTTCCTTGTCTGTGTGTGCTGTGTGGGGTCGGGAGTGGAGGGTGTGCCCTGTGGTGCTGCATGTTTCCTTGTCTGTGTGTGCTGTGTGAGAGGGAGTCAGCTCTGCTTGGGAGCTGCCTGGGCGGCCTGATCTGATTCCTGTGAGCTGGCAACTTCGCCTTCTGCCAGGCCTCCGATGTGGTCAGCTCAGTTTCCTCTCTGCTGGCCACAGGCTGCTGGAGAGCCAGAGGCAGGAGGCCTCTGCTCACTTGGGTGCTCTGCAGGGTTCTGGAGGGCTGGTCGGGGTTTCAGACTCCTTCCAGGAAGCCTTTCATTGAGACACTGGCTCTATTTTCTTCCTAGAGTTCTTTGGGCACCGTGTCCGTGTGAGCTATAGAGTAGACCAGCCTGAGCAACAGAAAGATAGCAGGGAAAGAACCCACAAATCCCTGCCTGAGAAGTCCCCTTCACAGACATGTGACAGATGGCACTTTTTTTTCCTTTCTTTTTTTGAGACATGGTCTCCCTGTAGCCCAAGCCGGTCTGGAACTCACTATGTAGACCATGCTAGCCTTGCACTCAGAGATCCACCAGCCCCTGCCTCCCAACTGCTGGGATTAAAGGTGTGCACCACCACACCTGGCTAGGTGCCCTATTCTTAAGCCTTTCCCCTAAAGAAAAATGAAGTACAGTAAACAAATAAAAAATTTTCAGGTGCAATGGGATGCTCACCTGCACGCACACTCAACCATATACAATAATAAAATGGCCAGAACTTACCCAACCCATTTGCCTACTCTTTGTTATGCAGCACTGTTCATATATCTGTGTCCACATAGTATTGTCTGTGTTGTAGGTATGTTATTAAATGTAGTGAATTTTTTTTAAATTTTTTTTTAATTNAATGTCATTCTTGAAAAACGTCATGGATGAATTCTAAAATAAAATAAGCATTGATATATGCCTATGGAACCCCAATTTTTTTAAATTTTTTTATTAATTTTTATTTATTTCTGTATGTGTATGAATGTACTGTCTGCATGCAAGTCTGTGCACCCGTGTCGTGCAATGCCGCGGAGGTCAGAAGAGGGTCTCGGATTCCCCTGGAACTGGAGTTCTCCTGGAATTGGAGTTTCAGACGGTTCTCAGCCGCCATGTGGGTGCTGGGGATTGAACCCGGGTCCTCTGCAAGAGCAGTCGGCGCTCTTAACCGCTAGGCCATCTCTCCAGCCCAAATGTAGTGAATTTTTAAATTGAGGCAACATTTTGATTGTTCAGGGTTTTTTTCGTGTGTGTGTGTGTATGTGTGTGTGTGTGTGTGTGTGTGTGTGTGTGTGTCTTTTCGAGACAGGGTCTCCCTGTAGCCCTAGCTGTCCTGGAATTCACTCTGTAGACCAGGCTGGCCTTGAACTCACAAAGATCCCCCTGCCTCTGCCTCCCAAGTGCTAGGATTACAGGCAGCACCACCACGCCCAGCTCTGCTTCAAATAGTATTCACTTCATCATAAGGGCTGAGGGTGTATGTAGCTCAGTTGATAGAGTGCTTGTCTAGCATTTAGGATGCTGTGGGTTTGATTCCTAGTACCCCGTATGATTGGGTGTGGTAACACATACTATAATCACAGGATCACCATGTGGAGGCAGGAGGATCAGAAGTTCAAGGTCAACCTTCCTACATAGCAAGTTCAAGGTCAGTCTGGTCTACCTGAGGCCCTGTCTCAATTCTTTTTTCAATAAACACTCATGAGCACACATACATTCTTGAGGGTCAGTTTTTTACTGAACATGTTTTCCAGTGTTTTTATGTTTTATATTTTGTGTTCTTTATATTTTTAAACAATGTGTTACTGTTTCATATAAAACAAGGAAAATTATAAGAATGTTTTTTTTAATTTTTATTTTTTATTTATTTACCTATGTGTATGAATTGTATTGTCTGCATGTAGGTTTGTGCACCCGTGTCGTGCAATGCCTCGGAGGTCAGAAGAGGGCATCGGATTCCCCCAGAACTGGATTTCTCCTGGAATTGGAGTTACAGATGGTTCTCAGCTGGCCTGTGGGTGCTGGGGATCGAACCTGGGTCCTCTTGCAAGAGCAGTCAGCGCTCTTAACTGCTAGGCCATCCCTCCAGCCCCAAGAACATGTTTTATAAATTTTCTTATGTATACATGAGTATATATACATTTTACATATGTTAAACAGATAAAACATAATAATAATAATAAACCAATACTGCCTAGCTGTATGTTTCCTCCCTGTCTTCACCTCTAGGGTTACCAACCTATTGCCTTGGATTTTGTTTCTTTCCTTTGTTAAGTCTTCAATATACATTTGTATTTCTTTGCATTTAATTTTGCTAATTAAAGCTTTTTAGAATTTGCAGAATGTACTCTTTTGAAGGTCAGTCTTAATTTTTCTTTTACATTTTTGTGTGTATATGCACATCCACAGCATGTGTGTGGAGGTCAGAGGACAACTTGAAGGAGTTGGAACTGTACCATGCACGTCCCAGGGATAGAACTCAGGTGGTCAGGCTTGGTGGCAGGGGACTTCACTTGCTGAGCCAGCTCACCTCCTTTTGAACTCATGGTGTGTGAGATCCATTCAGTGCTGTGGCTTGCTCACTCCCCTGCTGTGTGCGACTCATCTGTTGTCTGGGGTGTGATGAGCTCTGAGGGTATCTGCACACATTCGTGTCAGGGGTCAGTGTTGCTGTGAATTGTGAACGCACTGTTCTTGGTGCTTCTGCATTTCTCTAAGTGTGGAACCTGAGAGGCCAAAGGATGCATGGAGCTGACATCAAGCATAGTCTGTAACCCTTTCCAACGTGATTGTCCTCTCTTGCCTGTGGTCTGTAAGGAAGAGCTGCTGCTGAGCCCCCCATCCCCGGGCTTTTAGTGTAAAACTAAAATGCCTTCTGTGGTGCTTGCTGCTTACCTCTGCTGCTGAGCTCATCCTGTGCTTATTTAATCCTCATGATGACTATGGAAGCGAGTAGTATGATATTAGGCCCAATTTACAGACGAGGAAATGGAGGTACAGAGATTGCTTAGTTGCACACCTTGTAACCAGTGGGGGTAGGGCTCTCACTGTGCTTTGAGATAATCTTGCCATGCTGCCCAGGTTAACCTCAGACTCCAAACATTTTTGCCTCAGCCTTCACCACATGGGCATCACTCTGGTCTTGAGTTTCTCTACTAGTGGCGTTTTTCATATTTATCCCCCATTTTCTCTGAAGAAAAACATGTAACACTTAGCAGTCACTCTCTTGGGTTGGTTGGTTTTAGTTCTTTTTCATGAAGCTTGGGGGGGGGGGGACTTGGTACCTGTACTTTTAAAAAATTTTTGTCGAGTGCTGAAGAGATGGCTTAGTGGTTAAGAGCACCGACTGCTCTTGCAGAGGACCCGGGTTCGATTCCCAGCACCCACCATCTGTAAACTGGGCATGGTGGTGCACATCTTTAATCCTAGCACTTGGGAAGCAGAGGCAGGTAGATCTCTGAGTTCAAGGCCAGAATGGGCTACAGAGTGAGCTCCAGGCCAGCTGGGTCTATAGGGAGACCCTGTCTCAAAAAAAAAAAAAAAAAGTGGAGGTACTGGGGCAGGAGTTAACTCCACTCTAGGTGGCCCATGGCAAGNAAAAAAAAAAAAAAAAAAAAGTGGAGGTACTGGGGCAGGAGTTAACTCCACTCTAGGTGGCCCATGGCAAGAGCAAGGTGAGGCTGAGGGTGGCCTGGCCCTGGGGGGGACAGGCAGGCTACGAAGCTGCAAGCTGTCTTCTAGGCGCAGCATGCCCTAGGCCAGTGCCAGTGCTCCCGCTTTCACTTCCCTGCAGCCTGGTCAAGCTGGGAGCTGCTGCCCTGGATGTTTTGAGGACAGGCTGTAAGCCAATGGCTCCAAGTCCCTCAGCATCTCTTCCCTTCAGTCAGCACTACAGTCAGCAAGTACCCCCTTTCCTCCGTGGGGAGTGGACATGGACTTGGACTCTATCAGTGGTATTTCTATGACTAACTTTGGGGAGGATTTCTAGTGCTTCACAGTGCCCAGAGATCTGGAAAAAAACCAAGCTGGTGCAGACTCCCCTCTTCCCCCCCCCCCCAGTCACTGCCCTGGGGCTTGAGTCCTGGAGCCAGGGATCCAGCCTCTGGGATTGGACCCCTGCAGCCAGGGATCCAGTCTCTGGGATTGGACCCCTGCAGCCAGGGATCCAGCCTCTGGGACTGGACCCCTGCGGCCAGCTGTGAGGCAGCCATCATGCCTCCGTCAGCTGCCATGACTGCTTGTGCAATGGCTTCTCTGTCGGGCGTGGCTGGAGAGCGTGGTGGTGAGCGGCCACTTGCTCCCTGGTGCCCTCCAGGCAAACCTGTCCAAAGTACTGCCCCCCCCCCTGCACTCCCAGCCTGAAAGCCAGTAACCTGGAACCTGTCAGCTGGATGAACCCAAGGTCTAGACCTGCTGTGGGTCTGAGAGCCCCAGCAACTTGGTAGGCAAAGAAATTGATGATGTACTGGTGGTGAAGAGACAGTCTTGGATACACAGAATCCAGTCACCATCACCGTGCAAGAAGACCCCAGGACCCATGTATGAAACACTTCCACATCTCTGTCCAGCAGCAGCAGCATAACCATGCCCCTGTTTTCCTCCAGAAAGTTTCTCTCAAGAAGAGGCTCCAGAGAGGAGTCCCTAGGAAGAGACTCTGGAGAAAGGCTTCTAAGGAGGAAGAGAAAAAGTCTCCACCTGTAGAAAGCAAAGCTCCCCCGTCCTGCCATCCAAACCGAGGATGGGACCATGAGGAAGAGCCATAACTTTTTGGAATGAAAAAGGGAGAATTATCTTTGCTTGACGTTCTCGGCTCTGAGGGATAGGTACCACCCTGTCCAGCTGCTCTAAAGCTCCCAAAGTAATGATCTAAGCAAGGCCTTAGAGTACGTGCAAGCCCTGGTGGGGGTCAAAAAGAAGATGGCCTGTTAGAAAAGACAGTTCCAGTGTCTGCAGCAGCAACTGCAGAAAAGAACTGCATATCTCAGGTGCTGCTAACTGACCAAAAAGCCTGTCTTAGAGATACTGGTTTATTTTTTGGTCTCCCTGTAGCCCCAGCTGTCCTGGAACTCACTCTCTTGACCAGGCTGGCCTTGAACCCATAGAGATCTGCCTGCCTCTGCCTCCCGAGTCCTAGGATTAAAGGTGTGTGCTACCACGACCGGCCAACATAAGCTTATTTTTCAACTGCCTTTTCCCTTTTAGTAGTTTGCACATTTGGGTTACGGGGGAAGCCCAGAATACACTGCAGCTGGTGCACAATAAGGGCTTGCATTCTTAGAAACCTTGAAACCCAGTTCTCCCTTTTCCCTCAGGGGAGTACTGTGTGCTCTCAGAGTGCCTTTGGCTTCTCAGCAGGTAGCTGACTGAGGAGCCTTGGGGTCTGCCTAGCTCACTAGTGCCAAAGAAAAGTCTGACTGATGCTGTGCAACAGGTGGTGAATGATGCCGGGGCCTGCATCCTCCATGAAACCTCACACTGCTGGAGCTTTAGGCTCCCACTGGTATCTCTGGGGGTGATACAAGGACAGTCAAGCCTGGATATAGTCCCTGACACTCCTTTTTTCCATGAGACACACAAGCTGCCCCAGTTGAAGATAAGCTTGCAGACTTGATCAGTGGAAACCATAACTCACTGTTGGACCCTTTTTATTTTATTTTATTTTTTGGTCTTTTCGAGACAGGGTCTCCCTGTAGCCTCAGCTGGCCTGGAACTCGGCTCTGTAGAGCAGGCTGGCCTTGAACTCACAAAGACCTGCCTGCCTCTGCCTGCCTCTGCCTCCCAAGTGCTAGGATTAAAGGCGTGCACCACCATGCCCAGCTATGGGTTTTTTTTTTTGGGGGGGGGGTGGACCCTTTTTAGTAGCTGAGGAGGGGAAACCTTTAAGTATTAGGATATTGGGTCACAACCCTCTTAATGCTAAGACTTTGGCAGCATTTAAAGAGCTTGACCTGTAGATTCCTTGTAGATTCTGGGCCTTCCCAGAGAGGGACCTCTTTGTCCTCACAAGGGACTGTGTTTCTTTCTGCCTTTGTTATGCAGTGGACCCTGCAGCGCCCCTTCCCACATCAGAACTATTTCTTCAAGACCTAAGGAGATGGATCCTAGCCTGAAGAAGGCTTGGAGTCCTGGCTTGTGAACTCGCCCAGGCATTTTCTGCCAGCCTTTTGAGGCCATGCTGGACCCTTTTCTCCAGGTAGATATGAGGACCTCAGAAAGGCTCTTTGTCCTCTTTTGCAACTGCCTCTCATCTCCATTGTCAGCTCTGTTTGAAGTTTAGCTGGAACTCTGTAGACCACTCCTTCTAAAGTAACTCCGAGAAGCTTGCTAGCTTTGCAGCCACCAGCCTGGTTCCCTGCCAGTCTGACACGAGTCAGATCCTTTTCCCAGAATCTGTGCTTTATTGAGACTTGGAAGAGAGACACTTGGATTCATCCATTGCCCCCGGAAATGGACTTATTTCCTGGTGAGTTGTAAAGGTGTCTGTAGGAGCTCTGCTAAGCCAACCATGATAGATTTTGTCCCAGCTTGACCTTACAGTTCCAGGTGGAATCTACACACAACCCTCAATCTAGGAAAGCCGTACAACCTGGCCGCAGTCACATGGGAACCTCCAGAACTCCTAAGCCTTGCCTGGGAGAAGAGCCAGCCTTTCCAGAACCCCGCCCAGGAAGGCAGGCCTTGGGTTTGGAAGTAGGTGTGTGTGGGAGGCAGTAAATACTCTGTCAGTCTCTCCAGGGTTGCTTCTGGCCTCAGAGAGGTCAGGTGGAAGCCTTGGAAATGGCTACTCTGTCTGGAGCTGGATTTTCAGGCACCAGCAGACCTGTAGAACTGCCTGTGGAGGACAAGTGCCGAACAGGCCACTGAGTTATCACATGAATAGCTTGTGTTTTATAAGCTGCTTCTGGATGACATTCTAGAGGGGAGTTTTGTTTTGTTTTGTTTTGGTATTTTTGAGACAAGGTCTCCTTTAGTCCCAGCTGGCCTGGAGCTCTCTCTGTAGACCAGGCTGGCTTGAACTCACAGAGATCTGCCTGCCTCTGCCTCTTGAGTGTTGGGATTAAAGGTGTGCACCACCTCGCCCGGCCCAAGAGGGGATCTTTATATTTATTTTGTGGTTTTGAGACAGGATCTCCCTGTAGCCCAAGCTGTCTATGTAGACCAGGCTAGACCACACCTGGCTTTTTTTTTCTTTTTTTTAAATTTATTATGTATAGGAGTGTACTGTCTGCATTGCACCCACGACATAGGTGCTCATCTACTACTGAGGAAGAGCTCATCTTTTTTTTTTTTTTTTAATTTATTATGTGTAGGAGTGTACTGTCTGCATTGCACCCACAACATAGGTGCTCATCTACTACTGAGGAAGAGCTCATCTTTTTTTTTTTTTTTTTAATTTATTATGTGTAGGAGTGTACTGTCTGCATTGCACCCACGATATGGGTGCAGTGCTGAAGAGGTCAGAAGAGGGTGTTGGATTCCCCTGGAAGTGGCGTTGAAGACGGTTCTTAGCTGCCATGTGGGTGCTGGGAATCGAACCCAGGTCCTCTGCAAGAGCAGTCAGTGCTCCCAACCACTGAGCCATCTCTCCAGCCCCTTATTTTTTTTTAAATACTGTTTTTGTATGCTTTTTTGCAAAGGAAAAAAGAAGCCTCGTGTTGCAAAGATTTCATTTATTTTGAAAGGCAAGTTAACCTAAAACTTCAAATTTAGTTGTGATTATTGTTTGAATTTAAACTGTTGCCTTTTGGGACATCTTCTAATAAAAGATTTCTCAAATGTTTTTTTAAAAAATGGCAGTGTTACCTGGGTGTGGTGGTGCATGCATTTAATCCTAGCACTTGGGAGGCAGAGGCAGGTGGATCTCTGTGAATTCAAGGCCAGCTGGGGATACAGGGAGACACTGTCTCAAAAAACAAAACAAAACAACAAAATGCCAGTGCTGTTCTGGATTACTATGTGATCCAGAGGTGTCACCTTTCCATGCTCAGGGTCCTTATGTGCCTGTAGAGTTAGTATTGATTAAATGAGACGGGAGTACGACATGATTAGTATGATACTAAATGTGCTCCAGCAGAGTTCTGTAGGCTTGCATCCTGATGCTACCTCTTTTTCTTTCTTCCTTGAAGCCATATGAATTAGGTCAGAGGGATGGAATTCTTAGTCCTTTACTTTTGCCAGATGTGACAGAGAATTTCTGTATCTTCCTGAGCATTGCCCTAGTCACTGAAAGATTTGCTTTCCCGGCCATTTTGTAGTCAGAAAGGCATCAGGTTTTAAAGTATTTTACTGATACAGTAACCATGAGAACCACTTTCACTCCCTTCCCCACAAGAATCGGGTCTGCTAACATGTAAGGGGTCCAGAAATTAGATGACCATTCTGCAGAGGGGCCATCCCTGGGGCTTGATAGCCACTGTGCACTTGTACATACATGCCCTTCTGCCAAAGTGGACAGCTGTGTGCATGCAATAGTCCCCTAAAGGTCTTTCCATCAGAGGTCACCTTTTCAGCAAACCCGGGAGGGGAGGATCCTCTTAAGAGATGAATAATTGATCACCTCTAGGTAGAATGTGCCATAGCCGGGATCCTTGCACTACTGGAGAAGTTCGTGAGCTGCCTTCCATCTGGGGAGGAGGAAGGATTCTGCCTGCTCTGGGAGGCCTGAATTCCAGGGCTGAAGGAAAGGGTGAGGCTGAGAAGTTCAAGCCCTTGACCAGCTGCTGGCTTGGCTGAGTTGAGGAGCTGAGCCGGGGAGACCTACTTGGGCAGGCAGCCCCACTGCCAAGTCTGGGAGAACTCCCGCTGGAGGGTTCACCGTGGAGATGGGCCACTGGCCTCTGTAGAGGTTGACAGCAGCTTACTTGCCCTGGTTGCAAATGCTCTGGGAAGTGTTGTGTGTAACTGCTGACAGCAGCAAGCCAGCCCTGTGGTTTGTTCCCAGTTCTAACTCTACCTTCCTCAGAGGCCCCAGGACTTTGCTCTTTCCTGGTACTGCCCTTCCCTAACCACCTCCC
The DNA here is from genome assembly GCA_009823505.1 of Rhizomys pruinosus. Classification (NCBI taxonomy): domain Eukaryota; kingdom Metazoa; phylum Chordata; class Mammalia; order Rodentia; family Spalacidae; genus Rhizomys; species Rhizomys pruinosus. The sequence continues at coordinate 1,391,749 of VZQC01014929.1, forward strand.
TTCTCTTTCCCTTCAGTAGAACATTCTAGAGCTGGTTTACATGTGCTGTTATGCCTGTGCAGAGTCAAGAAAAGCTTGGGAAGCTGGTAGCTCATCTGCAGCTCTCTCTGGTGGTGGCTAAATGAATTATTTGGAAGAATAGAGTCTTATCCTCTCCACCCCTTGCCCTACATCTGGGGCTCAGGACTGCCTTGTGTGGGGAGGCAGGCTACTGCCATTGAGCCCCTACAGCTGTCTGGGGCCAGTGTGATTAGAGATCCCCAAAGGGAGTTTGCTGAGAAGGTGGTAGTTGGGACCTGGAAGTCCAGACTAGGCTCCTGGAGCTGTGAGGGAGATGGAAAGTGTTGCAAAGGTGAGCTGTGCTTGTGAGGGATGCACAGCTCTTCAGGATGGAGAGAGAAGCCTCAGGTCTCATCTTGGCACCAAGGAGACCATTTTTTTTGTGTGTGTGTGTTTCTGTACAGTCTTCTGAGGGCAGGTCTCTGCTGCTGTAGACAAGGGGTGCACATCCCAACTTGGGGGAACTGGAGAGTTTAGTGACATTATGAATTGAAGAGATGTCACAGGTATAGGAGGACTCATGAGAGCTGGGTGGGGTTTGTACCCAGAAGGGGCCTCACAGAGCTTTGCTGAGCTGCTCTGTAGAGGCTCCTTTCCTTCCCATGATATGGGCTATCCTGTCATCTGTCTAGGGGTCCTTTAGGGCATAGGCATTCTGATGGCTTTCAGCAGCCTTTGCCAACCTCTCCCACACGTGTGCTGTGACACTCTGTTGTAACTGAGAGATCAACTCTGCCTGGAGCTTCCAAGGGTTTTCTCAAAGCTGAGGGATGATGAGACAGACTGGGAGGCTGAGGTGACGGATGTTTCAGAGCATAGGTTCCAAATGTGAGCAGTAACCTTGCTTCCTAGGAGCTCATGGTGCAGTTGGTTATGGCCCCAAAATGAGACCATGCATGGTGACAGTTCCAGCTCAGACTCTGGAGTAGGCAGCACTGGTGTAGGAAGACTTGACCCAGAAGGAATTCTCTCTCACCCTTAATGTTACTGATTTGCCCCTGGGGCCATGTTTCATCCCTTCTCTGCCAGTGTCTTACATCAGGACTGACTGTCATAGATCTGATCAAAGACAATAGTCTACCTTGCGGTCTGTGCCTTGCAGGGATACTTGAACGCTCCCCTTGGAACACAAGTCTCTCTGCTGTGTCCATGCTGTAGCCCCCACACCTGCTTCCTCTGTGGGAGTGTATGTGTGGTATTGGGAAATTGAACCTGGGGCCTTGTGGATGCAAGGCAAGTGCTTTACCAACCAAACCATATATCAAGTCATTTACTTTAGGACCAAAATACACTCAACAGCTTAGCACTCATCTCCAAGCCTGCCAGGCCTCCTTGTAGAGGATTGTTCTTTCGATCTGAAATTCCTCTTCCTCCTCTTCCAAAATACTGCCCGTCTTTTCAACCTCATCTCAGAACATGCTGTGTAACTAACTGTCCTCTCCCTACCAGACCAAATGCAATCAGTTCAGTGTTGTGTGCTTTTACAGTAGTCATAGGTCCACTTCTCCCTTTGCATGCAGAAATGGCATTATGAGGAGCTTACATTAACTCCTTGGTGTTTGTGGCCTCAGAGGAAGCATGTGTCTGGGTGGAGCAGTGCTGTCACTGTCTGTATCTTGTTTAAGTTATGTCATAGGTGTGTGTATCAAACCATGGGACTATGAAATCAATTTAAAAAGATAGCAGCCCAGATAAGAGAGAAGGAAAGCAGTGAACCAGACACCCTAGTTCAGCTAGTAAAGGGAGATACTGTTTTGCATATATTGTCAGTAATATTTCTTACTGTGTGATTGTGGTCAGAAGGTTTGAGAAAACTATGTAAGACCCTTTGAAGCTGCTGTTACACATCACGGTGAGTATACATGGTTAGTTGTCAGGCTTTTATCCTTTTGATTCCTGAGACACTTGAGTATGCACTGCTGTGTCTCCCATGTGTAATTTACCTAGATGCAGCTTACAACGTGAGTCCAGACCTCAGTTACTTTGTTGACCTTTTTTTTTCTCTCTGGCTTCTGGACCTTTGGGCCCTGGTCTTGCTTGTTCATCCTTCTGGCAGGTAGAACTGTTGCTCAATGTATTAATAATTTATCTCATTTTCAATATCTGGATCTTCTCTAGTGATCAATAATGCTGAACAGGACGGTTCTGAGAACAGCCCTATTGCTGCTAGTGGTCAGGGTCTGGGCAGGATGTTTACAGGTGCTTGGCCTCTTACTGAAGGAATTGAAATAAAGGCTCACACAAAGTACAGGGAACTTTATTTATTTATTTATTTATTTATTTATTTATTTATGTTCTTTTTGATAACGGGTCTCCCTGTAGCCCCAGCTGACTTGGAACTCACTCTGTAGACCAGGCTGGCCTTGAACTCAGAGATCCGCCTGCCTCTGCCTCCCAAGTGCTAGGATTAAAGGCGTGCGCCACCACGCCCAGCATAGGGAACTATATTTATTTTATTTTGTATGTGTATGAATGTACTGTCTGCATGTAGGTTTGTGCACCCGTGTCGTGCAATGCTGCAGAGGTCAGAAGAGGGCGTTGGATTCCCCTGGAACTGGAGTCAAAGACGGTTTTCAGCCGCCATGTGGGCTGGTGATCGAACCCAGGTCTTCTGCAAGAGCAGTCAGTACTCTTAACCAATAGGCCATCTCTCCAGCCCCAGGGAACTATATTTATTTATTTATTTGTTTATTTTTATCAAATCTAGACCTGTGTCCCCAACCCTATCCCCCCACCCTATTCCCCCCACCCCACCAGAGCTCATGCATTCTGCCAAACATGCTTTTCATCTCTTTCTCAGTCTTTCTCCAATATTCTCCATGTGGAAGTTGACTGTTTTGAGCAGAAGTTCACTGTTTCAGTCAGTTCTTTGATGCAGTCCTTTCTGTTGTTGTTGTTGTTGTTTCCAATATGCATCACTCCCAACTGCTTGGACAAAAGCTCAAGGGGCCATGCACAAGAAATACTTACAGCTAGGTAATTAGCACTAGCGTCCACAGATGAGGGATACCATTCATTGTTTGTTTTTCTTTTTTTTTTCTTTTTTAATTTTTATTTTATTTTTGTATGTGTATGAATGTACTGTCTGCATGCAGGTCTGTGCACCCATGTCATGCAATGCCGCGGAGGTCAGAAGAGGGTCTCGGATTCCTCTGGAACTGGAGTTCTCCTGGAACTGGAGTCACAGATGGTTCTCAGCCGCCATGCGGGTGCTGGGGATCGAACGCGGTCCTCTGCAAGAGCAGTCAGCGCCCTTAACTGCTAGGCCATCTCTCCAGCCCCATCGTTTGTTTTTCTGGGACTGTGTTACTTCTCTCAGCATGATGTCCTCTAGCTCCGACCATTTTCCTGCAAAGCTCATGATGTCATCTTTCTTTACTGCTGCATAGAACTCCATTGTGTAGATGTACCACATTTTCTCTATCCACTCATCAGTTGAGGGGAACTATATTTAAAGGAAAGTGATAGAACTGGTCAAATACACTGTCAAGGGTGATAGCAGGCTTCACAAGTGAGGATGCTCAAGGACTCCACTTGTGTGCAGCTTTCCTTCAAGAGGAGGAGTTTGATTACTAGGGGCATAATTTGGGTAATTCTCTTATTTTGATTGATGGTTTTCAAGTTATATAACCATTTATCTACCATGCATGTCTCTTCCCATAATACATTTGATTTTAATAATATACACAACCAGTATGCTTAAGATGGTTAAAAAAAGGAGATTCTTCCTGGGGCTGGAGAGATGGCCTATCAGTTAAGAGCGCCAACTACTCTTGCAGAGGACCCAGGTTCGATTCCCAGCAAATACATGGCGGCTGAGAACCATCTTTGACTTCAGTTCCAGGGGAACTCCAGTTCCAGGGGAATCCGATGCCCTCTTCTGACCTCCAAGGCATTACACGACACGGGTGCACAAACCTACATGCAGACAGTACATTCATATACATAAAATAAACAAATAAAATTAAAAAAAAAAAAGTCTTCCTAAAAGTTCATTTTGAAGACAGTTTGCCTTATTGTGCATGTCCCCAAAACCAGTTTAGACTGGAATTGTCTACCTTCTACCTAGACACAACTGGAATGATTGACTATGATTCAAGTTTGGTGGTCTTTAAGGGGAGGAGAAACTTACTCATTGTTCAGTGGGGTTTGTGTGCAGGTTGCTAGCAGTCTGCTTGCTTCAGAGTCGTGTGTGTGCATAGTATGTGAAGAGGGAGTGCATAGCCAAACTAAGCCAAGTCCCCAGGTTGCTAGGCTCTTCCCTCTGCCTGCCTTCCTGCCTGCCTCACTGTGATAGACCTCTGGACCACACCCTGTCAGCTGACTTGGCACTTGTACTCTTTCAGCACAGCTGTTTTGGCCACTGGTGATGGCCCTTACAGCCTAGCGCTTGGCCTCAGAGGGGTGACAGTAGACCTTGTGAGACTTGAACATCTTCAGATACAGTTGCAAAAGCAAAAGCCTGCAGGGGCTCCATAGGCCAGGCAGGCAAATGGAGTTATAATTGATTTTAGGCAGTTAGCAGGTAATTGGTCTCTGACCCTTGGCCTTGGTTTCAGAAGGCGTGTGCTGGGGTAATGGGGGTGAGCTGAACAGTTGTGTTCAGATCAAGCAGTGGCCCCTACTCTCTGCCTAGACAAATTTGCCAGGTAGAAGCATGGACCTTCAAGAAAAAAACTAGTTTCATGTGCAATTTGATCTTTGAAATTTGTCAAAAGATAAACAAACACAGATAAAATGGACCTGGAACAGCTGTGGCTCCTCCTCTGGGTTTCTGACCTGTTATGATATCTAACCATCCGGTTTGTTAGTCACATAATACAAAATGATAAGATGGACTAAAAGTTGGTGTGATTGTCTCCTGTGGAGCCTTCCTGTGCTCCATCCACCCATTCAAGAGTCCCGTCTACTTCCAAACTCAGTGACTGGAAGATGGGAATAGAGCTGTCCTCGGTGCCATGGACAATGTCTACTGACAAGTTTGCTTGCTCCAAGCTCACTGGCAGGTATTGAGAAATGTATCAGTGGGGTCCCTTAGCCAGGAAACAGGAGTTGGGTTTTCCTAATGCTCTCACCCCGACTTGCTTCACTGCCTTCCCTGTGTGTCCACGTCTACTTTTCCCTTCTGTTTTTGGTCTGAAAGGCATTTTTCCTTCTCGGAGAATTGAGAGGCACACAGCTAACCTTAGTCCTTCCTTGTTCTCTTCACACAGCAAAAATAACTTTTTAAATCCCTTTTTGTTGTCTTGACCATTTTGGGGAAGCCTTAGCTCGTGCGGCATCAGTCTTCCTGACGTTTTTGCAAATCTATTCTTTCTCAGTGTTCCTTGGTTATGCGTGCGCCTCCTCCTATCTTTTTTCATATAAGCATGTAAAATTTGAGTGCTCCAGATTTTGGATCCTCTGAGCCACACGTGTGGAAGTTTCTAAAGGAGCAAGTACTAAGCCGTCACATCCATTCCTACGTATCTGAAAGGTAGTTTTCTGACAGTGGAGGATGGGAGGCCTTTCCTTGCCCTCAGAGTGTGCTGCTTCTCCAGCTACGAGCAAGAGGCTTTGCACCTTGCCTTGCAGTACCTACCACGTGCTGGAATATGTAAGACTTGTGGCATGTGATGAGTGGGAAGCTAGGGAAAGGAGCCACAGTGTACAAGGTGCTTTGAGAACCCAGGAGAAAGAGCCACAGATAATTCTGCAGATTGGGTGGGAGAGGAAGAAATGGTGAGGTGGTACTTGAGGGTTAAGCTGGAGTGAACAGCCTGGGAACTCTGGGAACTGCATGCTTAGAGGGATTGAAGAAGCATTCAGATCCTTTGTGGTCAGAACAGGAATAGCAACAAGGTTGAGGAGGGATCTGTGGGCTGGAGCCTCACTTCCCACAGGGCTGATTGGCAGGTCCCAAGTTCTCCCACTACTTTGGAGCCTGTGATGGGCCATATCTGGCATGGTCTTAGCCATCTTTTTTTTTTTTTTTTTTGAGACAACATCTTTCACTGTGTAGCCCTCGCTGGCCTAAAACTCGCTTTGTAGATTAGGCTAGCCTCCAACTCACAGATCTGCTTGCCTCTGCCTCCACAACACACAAGTGCTGTGATGAAAGGTGTGCACCACCACATCCAGACTTAGCCACCTTTTTAAGGCATTTTATGTTCTGCCCAAGGGACTAATTTATTTTTTAGCTTCCTAGTTTTATAGAATTCTAAAACCCAAAACTTTTGGGTCATACCTAGGATTCCTACCTGACTAAACTGTGTACATTGATCTTGTTTGCTTTAGCATTTTCTCTGTATTTTTATATATTCATAAGAATGTTTTGTAGGGGCTGGAGAGAGGGCTCAGTGGTTAAGAGCACTGACTGCTCTTACAGAGGACTTGGGTTCGATTCCCAGCACCCACATGGCGGCAAAGAACCGTCTTTAGTGCCAGGCGTGGTGGTGCAGGTGGATCTGAGTTCAAGGCCAGCTTGGTCTACAGAGCGAGCTCCAGGCCAGCTGGGACTAAAGGGAGACCCTGTCTCAAAAATACCAGAAAAAAGTTTTGTAGCCACCTGAAATTGGGAAGACTGTGTATGTCTCTTTTCTCCTATTTGGCTGTGTGTCCTAAAAACAAGGGCATTCTCTTTTAAAAATCTTTGTGTATCTGTGTTTGTGCACAAGTGTGTATGACTGTGGAGGCCAGAAAGGGGGGCCCAGATCCTTTGGAACTGGAAGTACAGGCACTCGTGAGCCATCCAGTAGGGGTGCTGACTCCTCTGAGAGCAGTAAGTGCTTTTTGGGGAGGGGGGGGTGGCAATACTGAGCATTGAACCCAGGACATCACGTAGTGGTCAAGTGCTCTACCACTGAGTTACTTTCCCAGTGACATTTGCTTACCCAGTCTTAGTCAAATGATCCGAGTCAAGGTTAAGGTCACATGAGATTATTTTATCATGTTTATATTAAAGCTGCATCAGTTGTGCCGATTATACACTTTAATGCTATCTTTACTAGTTCAAAATCTAAGCTATAAATGTGTATTTTCTCATTTAAATTGGAAAAGGTTCTTTCTTGACTAAAGGTTTTGAAGAGAGCATTCTAGTTATTTTATAGAACACTTCAGTTTTTTGGTGTTTTGTTTTGTTCTTTTTGGCTGGCGTAGCCTCATGGAAACTCAGGTTCTACAATTTTTTGTTTTGTCTTTTTGAGACAGGGTCTCCCTGTAGCCCCAGCTGACCTGGAACTTTCTATGTAGACCCAGCTGGCCTTGAACTCCCAGAGACCCGCCTGCCTCTGTCTCTCAAGTGCCAGGATTAATGGTGTGTGCCACCACACCCAGCCTTAAAGACCTTTCTACTGCTGTTGGTAGAACCAGATCAGGAGTAGAGATGGAGGAAGATGGGCTGAGGCTTAAGCAACAGCAGGGAGAGAATTCGAGAAAAGAAGGGCTTGAGGTGTGCCTGAGTGGTGTGAAGCTGGGTGAGGATTTTCAAATAACGTGGTTCATATTTTCCTTTTTGTCTCTCCTCTCTCTCCAGACAGGCTCAGAGCTCAGCCCAGTTGATGGACCTATTCCAGGTCAGATGGACTCAGGGCCAGTGTACCATGGGGACTCAAGGCAGCTAAACACTTCAGGGGCGCCCATCAATGGTGCTAGAGAGCCCGCTGGACCCAGTCTTCTGGGAGCTTCGGGTCCTTGGCGGGTAGACCAGAAGCCCGACTGGGATACTGCCCCAGGCCCAGCCCACACTGCTCGCCTGGAAGATGCCCATGATCTGGTGGCCTTTTCGGCTGTGGCCGAAGCTGTGTCCTCTTACGGGGCCCTTAGCACCCGGCTCTATGAAACCTTCAACCGTGAGATGAGTCGTGAGGCTGGGAACAACAGTAGGGGTCCCCGGCCAGGACCTGAGGGCTGCTCTGAGGGCACTGAAGACCTTGACACGCTGCAGACGGCCCTGGCCCTTGCACGGCATGGCATGAAACCACCCAACTGCAACTGCGATGGCCCAGAGTGCCCCGACTACCTCGAGTGGCTGGAGGGGAAGATCAAGTCTGTGGCCATGGAAGGAGGACAGGAGCGGCCCAGGCTTTCAGGGACTCTGCCTCCTAGTGAGGCTGGCCTCCCGGCCTCAGGCACCAGACCACTCCTTAGCTCCGAGGTCCCCCAGGTTCCTCCCCTGGAGGGCCTGCCCCTGTCCCAGAGTGCCCTAAGCATCGCCAAGGAAAAAAACATCAGTCTGCAGACGGCCATTGCCATCGAGGCCCTTACACAGCTCTCCTCCGCCCTCCCCCAGCCTTCTCATTCCACCTCCCAGGCTGCTTGTCCACTCCCTGAGGCCTTGTCCCCTTCTGCCCCTTTCAGGTCACCCCAGTCCTACCTCCGGGCCCCCTCGTGGCCTGTGGTTCCCTCTGAGGAACACCCGTCCTTTGCTCCTGATAGCCCAGCCTTCCCTCCAGCAACTCCAAGAACTGAGTTTTCTGAAGCCTGGGGCACTGATACCTCTCCAGCAACACCCCGGAACTCCTGGCCTGTGCCTCGCCCAAGCCCCGACCCCATGGCTGAACTGGAGCAGCTTTTGGGCAGTGCCAGTGATTACATCCAGTCAGTATTCAAGAGGCCCGAGGCCCTCCCCACCAAGCCCAAGGTCAAGGTTGAGGCACCCTCTTCCTCCCCATCTCCAGCCCCATCTTCCATTCCCCAGAGAGAGGCTCCCCCACCATCATCAGATCCTGGAACCCACCAGAAGGCCCAGACTGCGCTGCAGCAGCACCTCCACCACAAGCGCAGCCTATTCTTGGAACAGGCCCATGATGCCTCCTTCTCTGCTCCAGCAGAGCCTCCAGCTCCTGGCTGGTGGGGCCCACCAGGCTCACCTGTCCCACGGCCTCCAGACAAACCACCTAAGGAGAAGAAGAAGAAGCCCCCAACCCCAGCTGGGAGTCTTATGGGAGCAGAGAAAACCACCCCTGGGATCAAGCCTAGTGTCCGAAAACCCGTTCAGATCAAGAAGTCCAGGTCTCGGGACACACAGCCCCTCTTCCTGCCTGTCAGGCAGATAGTCCTGGAAGGGCTGAGATCCCCAGCCTCTGAGGAAGTGCAGGCACCTACATCCACCCAGCTCCCCGCCCCACCCTCTGCCCCCCAGGGCTCTGCCATCCCTCTGCCTCCAGAACCCTCTCTTGCGCTATTTGCACCTAGTCCCTCTAGGGACAGCCTGCTGCCCCCTACTCAGGAAATGAGGTCCCCTAGTCCTATGGCAGCCCTGCAGCCAGGCTCTAATGGTCCCCTTCCCCCTGCTGATGACAAGCTAGAAGAGCTCATCCGGCAGTTTGAGGCTGAATTTGGAGATAGCTTTGGGCTTCCTGGCCCTCCTTCAGTGCCCATTCAGGACCCTGAGAACCAGCCAACATGTCTCCCAGCCCCTGAGAGCCCTTTTGCCACCCGATCCCCAAAGAAGATCAAGATTGAGTCTTCAGGGGCTGTGACTGTGCTCTCTACCACCTGCTTCCATTCAGAGGAGGGAGGCCAGGAGGCCACACCCACCAAGGCTGAGAACCCACTCACACCCACCCTCAGTGGCTTCTTAGAGTCGCCTCTTAAGTACCTGGACACACCCACCAAGAGTCTACTGGACACACCTGCCAAGAGGGCCCAGGCCGAGTTTCCCACCTGCGATTGTGTCGGTAAGTCTACTTGGATGTTGAGGAAGGGCAGAGGGCAGCCTGGTGGGCTTGGATTTCAAGGCTCTTTCATTTGGCAGATGGTTTGCTGTCTGCCGTCCACCATACTGGGTCCTGGGAACACAGAAAGAAACTGACGTTGGCAGAAAAGACCCTAAAGGAAGCTGATAATGATTCCAGCTGAAGCCACCGAGGAGGCCGCCGTTTGACTTTCTTTTCCTGTTGCTATGATAAAATACTTTGATAAAAGCAGCCCTAAGGGAGAACGGGTTTATTCAACTCAGTTCAGGAGTGCAGCCTGCCGCGGCAGGGAGGCCAAGGAGACAGAGACAGGAGTTTGAACCAGCTGGTCCCGTCATAGCCACAGTCAGGAAGCAGAGAGAATGAATGCTAGCACTCAGCTCACTTTGCCCATTCATGTACCCAGACTCCCAACAGGGAAATTGTGGTACCCACAGTGGGCAGGTCTTCCTATTTCAACTAACATAGTGAAGACAATCCCCACAGCATTCCCGAAGGTCATTGTGGATTCTGTGACATTCCCAGTTAATACTAACCTTTACAGAGGTCTTCTGCAGCCGTGGTGCTGTGCAGAGCCTTAGAGGGCCTTCTGCTAGAAAGGGGCTGGGTGTTCCATTAGGAACAGCTCTGGCTGAGAGAGAGGACTTGTTTGGACTTTCCTTGGCTCAGCAAGAACAAAATGGAATGAAGGAAAGGCGGCTTGAGGGCTAGGTCCCAGGGAACCAACATCAAGAACTGGACTTGATTGTGGGGCCCGGGGCATAGGAAGTTTGTCCTGAGGGTTTGAAAGTAAGTGGCAACCCTTGTCACCTTATGCATTTGAAGGACTATTCGCCCCCATGGTGGGAGAGGAGAGCGGTTGGGAAGTATAAGGAAAGGCACAGCGAGCCAGGTGAGAAATCACAGGGGTGTGTGCCTGAGGGAGGAAGGTAGAGGGCTCATCTTAGAAGAGGATGAGGTCAGGCCCACTTGAGTCAAGGTCATGGCAGTGGATTTACCTAGAACAGATCTGGGGTGTCCTCTGGTGAGTAGGACAAGTCTCAAGTGGCTGTGCAGCTGGAGGCTAGGTCTGAGGTTCTAACAGGGTCAGGTCTGGGTAGTATGTATCACCGTGCTGCAAGCCAGAGGCTGAGGAGCCAGGATCAGCTTGAAGGTCTTGCTCTTATTGTGGATGTGACCATTGCAGGGGTGCGTCTGGTGTGGCAGCTGTAGGTTTCCTCTGGCTCCCATGGTCTGCTGTGAATGGCATGTGCATTTCAGGTGTTGACAGAACAGTGATGCTGATAAGTGTGTTGAATTCTTGTGACTTTATGATCTTTATGGTAATAGGATTTGTGGGCTGCATATCCCAGTCTGAGGAGGGACAGGCTGCTCTTCCCTGTAGCCACTCTAGAGTCCAGGGTACAAGGGCCTGTGATGGGATTTACTTAGGGAGCAAAGAGTTGGGCTTTGCGTTTCCGTGAACGAATGTTCCATTATCCCTGCTTGTGTTAGATGCGACTGATAAAGGGGCCTTCAAAGCCACATCCTTATCTCCCAGTGTTCAGATCACTGGAATTGTTCCCTCTCTCCCCCCTGTTTGGTTTTGGGCTTGGTCTTGTTTTGAGACAGGGTCTCCCTGTAGCCCCAGCTGTCGTGGAACTCACTATATAGACCAGGCTGGCCTTGAACCCCCAGAGATCCGCCTGTCTCTGCCTCCCAGGTGCTGGGACTAAAGGTATGCACCACTACGCTCGGCCCTCTTCCCCTTTTTAAAAGATCATTTTTATTTTATGTGTGTGATGCATGTATGTAGGTGTACCATGTGCATGTACTGCCCACAGAGGCCAGAAGAGGGGTAGGATTCTCTGGAATTGGAGTTATATCCCATGCCCTACCTTCTTGGTCCTTAGGAAATGTTTTAGTTGTCAAATTCCATTTTATGGCTATTGGGGTTGGTCAGGGTTTTTACATTTGAATTCCACGCCAGTAGCTTACCTAGTGCTTGAGCCATTCCTTCAGTCTCTCAGTGCTTCGTTTTTCCCCCAGTACATAGTGAAAATGGTAACAGAATCTACTCAATGCTTCAGGTTAGCTAATCCATGCAAGCCTAGAAAGGTCTCATCAACAAGAAAAGGAGTAGAAACACGTGTGTGGCAGAAAGGGTACTGCATGTATATTTATCATCAGTCATTCGCTGATCACCTAGTCCATTGTAGCTGCCATTAAAGGTAAAAATGCAGAGACGGTTCAATGCTGAAACAGTTTGTGGCTTACTGAGGAGACAAAATAGATGATGAAAGCCCTGTGATTCATTCAGTAAGCTCTGCCCAGGGCTTCCTTCCTCTTATTGCTGTCACACGAAAGTGGCCACAAGGTGAGAGTACTTTAAGTCCAGGGTTGGTCCTTACCACAGGGCGCTATGTTCTGAGAAATGTGGTGAATACAAGCAAGAAGTAACCAAACTTAGCTTGGTTTGTTAAGCATTTTCCTAGCATTTCACCTAGGCGAAATTTTTTTTAAGACTGGAAATAATTTATACTAGGAGATTATTTCTGTGACTTTTTTGACTTAGGCTTCCTGAAAGTTCTGTGATAAAATGTGTATTTTACAGTCATGCATTTTTTTAAATTTTATATTTTTATGTGTATGAATGTACTGTCTGCATGTAGGTTTGTGCACACGTGTCGTGCAATGCCATAGAGGTCAGAAGAGGGCGTTCGATTCCCCTGGAACTGGAGTTAAAGACGGTTCTCAGCTGCCATGTGGGTGCTGGGAATTGAACCCCGGTCCTCTGCAAGAGCAGTCGGTCCTCTTAACCACTAGGCCATCTCTCCAGCCCAGTCATGCATTTTTTACAGTGCAACCTAGCAGCCATGCTACTGCTAGAGGGTGCTGACCCAAGCCGGAGCCTGGTTGTGAAGCTGTTGAGAGCCACCACAATAGTATTTAGGAAACGCGTTCTCAGTTCCAGGCCCTGGGCCAAGCACTTTACTGTCAGCACCTTGTTTAATCCATGGCACAGTTACCTAACGTGAGGACTGTCGGTGGCTCCACGTTACCCATGAGGAAACAGAAGTCAGATTAAATATTTTTCCAAGGTCATAGAAGTTGTAGAAGTAAGATTTAGACCTTGGCCCTTGGGCTCCTGACCGCTGTGCCATATGTATTCTTTAACTTTGTTGTTTTGTTTGTATGGTGGGGGATATGTGGGCCATGGTGGATGTATGGAGGTCATAAGACAATTTTTTTTGCAGCCAGTTCTCCTCTTCCACCTTTACATGGGTTCTGGGGATCAAACTTGGGTCATTAAGCTGTGTTGTGTAAGCCGTTAGGCACTGAGCCATCTTGCTGCCTCCCCCACATTGTAATTGAAACTAGTTGAGAAACAACCCCTACCTGACACACAAGAGCCAGAGGAAGAAGGGATCTGACCTCAGCTTCTGGATGTTCTGCGGCTCCTGTTAGCAATTCTGGAAGCACCCAGAGCCCTGTGCTGAGAATGGTGCTTCAGCACTTGGTCTGAGCACAGTCTCTGTGAATTCAGGGTCAGGAAAAGGTTTTCCAGCACAGGGGCTCCCTCTGAGATCGGTGACAGACGTGATCATCCCACGTTTCAAAAACTCATCCCCACCTGCGGTAGGCGGAATTTGCATGTTTATATATAGAAGTTTGCAGATACGTGCAGGGGAAAGTTGAAGAATCCAGTAAAATGGCCCAGCAGTTAGAGCACTAGCTGCTCTTGCAGAGAACCTGGGTTTAGTTCTCAGCACTCACATGGCAACTCATGGCCATCTGTAACCCTAGTTCCAAAGGATCTGACACCCTCTTCTGGTCTCTGTCAGCATTGCACATACATGGCCCACTTATACGAAGGCAAAACATTCATACACATAAAATAAATGAAAAAAATTAAAGAGAACTCGTTTTGGTTCCCAGCACCCACATGGTATCTTACAACCATCCATCCATAACTCCAGTTCCAGGGGATCTGACTCCCTCTTCTGTCCGATGGCACCAGGTACTTACATTGTGCATATACATGCAGGCAAACACGCATACATATAAAATAAAAATGGCTCCTATAGCATAGCACAGGAAACTTATTCATGTTTCTTAAGTTTTGACAGATACGCAATTTGGGCCAATGTGGCCATCACTAGGTAACCAAAACCCTAGTTACCAAAATGTACTTCACCCATATGTGACAGTTAAGAAGCAGGCTGTGGTGGCACACATTTGTAATCCCAGCACTTAGGAGGCTGAGGCAATATGATATGAAGAATTTCCTTTAAATATTTTTAAATGGAATATTTAGATATCAGTATAAAGATGGAGAATCTGTCTCTGAGTAGCAGTGTCTGAGGGAGCTTCCTGGAAGAGGTGATGTCTGAGTGAGCTTTAGAGGACTAGTAGGAGTCTAACTGATAAATAGGGAGAAGGGAGTGTGCACTAGGGAGAGGGATGTGGAGAACAGAGGAAGAGGGGCATGCAAAGTCATGTGGCGATGTGACGAGAGACGAGAAAGACAAGCCGTTCTGGTGTGTCTGGTATGTTGTGAAGGACTGGGAGGGGCTGGAGAGCAGGTTCAGGGGAAGGGGAGATACTAAAACCAGAGACGCCAGTTTCCAAGTCAGTCACACAAGAAATGATGCCTAGGTGAGGTGAGCGACTGAGTAGGGAGGACGGGGTAGCAGTCTCAGCAGCAGCTGGGTGCAGGAGTGAGTAGAGCAAGTGCAGGACACTCCCGGAGATTAGGTTGGGCGGCTGGGTAGATGGTAGAGAAAGGCAGCAGGCCAGCCCGCACAGAAGTATGTGCAGGTTGAATCCGTAATTAGAGATCTACAGAGCCTGCCTGCAGGGAGTGGGCTCACAGAGGAGGCTCTGAAGGCCACGTGGGAAGAAGTAGAGGAGGAGCAAGCCAAAGCTCTCAGCCACCAGCATCAGTGCAGGAAGTCTGCACTGCTGCTGGAGTTCCCTTCCCTGACTGGCCATGTTTGTGTGTGCCAGCCTTTGAGGTTAGGTTCTAGACCTCTTGGTAACAGGACTATCTCTTACAGTTCTGAAGCACCTAGGCTGGCAAGTGCCCTACGTTTTTTTGGTTAATTAGTCAACCTTTTTCCAGCTCTGTATTTCACCTTGCAAAGATATCAGATAAGCTTGGGCACAACTCTTTACCTTTCATCTTTGTGGTCAGCAAATGGGCCTATTTTAATAAAGGTACTTAGAGCTGTTGCCGGCAAGCCCAGCATGCTGCTCCTAGGGAGGCAAGTGAACTAGTGGTAAAAATCAACCCCTGTTGTATGAGGAAGCTTCTCCATGAGAGTTGGGAGATGTCTTAGTATTCTCTCTACCCTTGTTCCACTGTGTTCTGTGAGCCTTAGGTGTAGAGATTCCATTGTAGGTGTGTTACTTAGGGCTGGGTGTCTCACAAACACTTATTCCCTGTGCTTGACCAGTTGTGGAACTCTACAGTAGTCTCCATTTGTTTGCAAAAGAAGCTTCTTCGATAAGTGGTGAGAGATATACTTGTCTGTAAATATAAGGATACATATTTAGCATATAGTAAGAAATTACATTTGTCTAGGGATGTGACAGGATGAACTCATACCATGGGACATCTGGGGACACAAAACTTGACTCAGTAGGTCTTAACATATATAACAGAACGCATAAAATCCATTGAGGGGCTAGAGGAGGCTGCAGATAGAGGAGGAAGTCTAACTATGATTAAGTTGTATCGGATGACTGGCACAAAAATTTAATAAAAATATATATTGGAAAAAAATGGCAAAAATTTCATCCAACAGTTTAGGCCAGGTCCTATCTGCTCACCCCCTGCTGTGGACTGACAGGTCCCAAGGGACATCAAGCTTGGAATATAATTAGCTGTGCCCCCAAGATGCCTACTAACAAGATTAAAAAAATAAAAAGGCCTTATAGAGGAAGAAGATAGGTACAGATAAAACCCAGTGTGGGCTGGGTGTCCCCTGTGCAGTCTCTGTATGTATTCTCATTGAAAAGAAGTGCTGGGGCTAGAGAGATAGCCTAGTGGTTAAGAACGCCAACTGCTCTTGCAGAGGACCCGGGTTCGATTCCCCTGCACCCACATGGCAGCTGAAAACCATCTTTAACTCCAGTTCCAGGGGAATCCAACGCCCTCTTCTGACCTCTGCGGCATTGCACGACACAGGTGCATCAACCTACATGCAGACAGTACATTCATACACATAGGAAAATAAAAAAAAAATTTTTTTAATTATTTAAAAAAAAAAAGTGCCTCACTGGGCTTCCTCATGTTTTCTACACTTGGTTTCCCCACTGGGAAAATGGAAGCCCTAGGTGTATGCATGTGTTACATTTTTAAATTTTTATTTTTTTAAATTTCATTTATTTTTCCAATATATGTTTTAGCCGAATTTTCGTGCATTTCCTACAATAGTAGCTGGCTCATGTTCAGACCCTCTTGCTTATCTGCGCCCCACCCAGGCATTCTTTCATGTAAGTTAAGGCTGTCAAGTCAAGTTTGTGTCCCCAGATGTCTCTTGGCATAACTTTATCCACTGGTGCCTGGTCAGCCTATCTAGTGTCACTCCCTTAAAGGAGATCAAGTTTCCCTCACCTAGCAGTGATCAGCTGCTAATAGTTCCTCAGCTAAAGTTGGGGTTTCTTGCCCATTTCCCTAGGTCTATGCTGGTTTTTGGTCTGGTGAGAGCTTGCATGGGTCTTGTGCATGCTGACACCATTGCTGTAAGTTGATAGTAGCAAGTTCCCAGCTGACTGGATCTCCTCTTCTGCAGTGGTCCCTGAGCCTCTGGTTTAATATAGGAATCCTATCCAAGGACACACTCTGCAGTTTCTTATTCTCTACATTTTGGCCAGTTATGGTTTTCTGTGATAATCACCATCTCTTGCACAAGGAATCTTCTCTGGTAAGAGTCAACAGATGCATTAGTATTCTCTCTACCCCCTGTTTCACTATGATCCGTGAGCCTTAGGTGTAGAAATTCCATTGTAGATGTGTCACTTAGGGCTGGACATCTCACCAGCCTCTCTGTGTTGACCAGTTTGGAGCTCTGCAATAGTCTCCGTGTGTTGAAAAAGAAGCTTCTTTGATGAAAAGAGATACACTTATTTACAAATTTCATGATTTTCTTTTTGAGTGTTTTGCCTGCATGCATGTAAGTGCTCCTGTGTGTGTGATGTCCACAGAAGCCAGAAGAGGGTGTTAGATCCCATAGAACTGGAGTTATGGACGGTGTTAGCTCCCATGTTGGTGTTGGGAACCCAGCCTGGGTCCTCTGCAAGAGCAGCTAGTGCTCTTAATCACTAAGCCATATCTCCAATTCCTATATTTTTATTTATACATGTGGGGTGCGTGTGTGTCACAGAGTACATGAGGACAGCTTTCAGGACTTGGCTCTCTCTCTGCCATGTGGGTCTTGGGTATAGAACTTGGGCCCCCAGGCTTCAGCCCAGTGCCTACACGGAGCCATCTTGCCAGCCTCTTTAGTGTGTGTGTAGAGAGGGAGAAGTGGGAGGTCATTCAGAAACTGAAGGATCCTCTTTCCAGTCTTCATGAGTAGTTTCATTTGTGTCTCTTGCTCATTTTCTCCCTAGCCCAGTACAGAAGTAAAATAGAACATTTGTTTTCAATGTTAATGAATATAAGATTAAGTACATGAGGTTAAGAAAAATCAAAATACCTCTAGCCTTGTAGGAGGGCTTCCTTCAAAAATAGTGTGCTGTTCTCCTGAGCTCTGGCTGTTACACATTTTAGAAAGAAAGGGTTGGGGGTACGGAGAGGAGAAAGAAAGACAGAAGGAGAGAACCTGGTATACTATCCAAAGACAGACGGAAAGCACCTTTTCTTCAGAAGAGTTGAGCTGCTTCTGTCACTTTATTTACCTTTTTAGAAAAGGAGGAAATCTCACACTAGGGACTGAAGGGGGAAAGCTGCGACTCAGGATCCAAATAGCAAAATACTCTTTTTCTGAAACCTGAAGAAAGGAGATGAGGGGAACAGAATAGGGGGAGAAAGCTATAGGAGGAGAAAGCTTCATTGCCCGAAGTTTGGGGAGAGCCCTGACCTTGAGCCCTGAGCACTAAGGGCTTGTCTGCCAGCACAGGAGCGGGTTCACCATAGGCTGTAAAGTATCCTGTGTTGGCGAAGCTTCCTGGAGGCTCAGAGGGACTGGACAACTTAGAAACTGGAGACCACTTGTGCAGAAGGCATGCCCTGGGGACAGTGGAGAGTGCATGCTAGGGATTTCCCCCCTCCAGCATCTGGTAGGTGAGGTCCAGGATCTGTGGTCAGCTGGCACCAAGGGAAATCAGACATTTAGCTCCATAGGCGAGAGCCAGGAGCACAAAAGTTAATTCTTGTTTTACCATGCATAGAAAAGAATTAACCACCAGACAAAAATTCTGGATGTTGCAGGGCATTTTAAAACTTGATGAAATAAATCCCAGTCTCTAGATTCTGTCCCTACCTGGACAGAGCTTCCAGTTCACTCATACACAAAGGTAGACACGAATTTACAGGTGTTAGGTCCATCAGACTTATAGCCTGGAGCTGAAACTCTCGTGGACATTTGTCCACACCAGCCCAGCCCCTCTTGTCCCCGCTGAGCCAGCTGTACTGTCAGACTAATAACTGAAACCTCTACAGCTGCAGTTCTTTAGCTTAATTTCTAAGGGAAGAATTTGAGCAGTGTCCAGATAAACAAGCCTAAGATTCTGTTTCGGACAAATGAGTCTAGAACCATGCCTTTTAATGAAAGTAACGGCTATTTTGTCCCTCTGATTGAGGGCATCAGGCAGAATTTGAGGACATTGTCAAAGCAGGTGTAATACTGCTTGGATGCTACTAAGCCTCCTGTGGCCACAACCAAGAATTCTCCATCTCACAAAGTCAGTATGAGAAGCTGAAGGTGAGAGGCTTTAGAGATAAGCTTCTCCAGTCAAAAGACAGGTGGCAATGCAATTCCAGTTCCTTTGTAGCCTGACACAGGAACATTACAAGTTCAAGACCTGCCAGGGCTACTAGGTGGTGCGTTCAGGACCAGCCTTGGCAACTTAGACCCCATCTCAATAAAAAGTAAAAACAGGGTTAGGGAAGCAGTAATATGGCTCAGTGGGTAAAGGTGCGTGCTGCCAGATATGACAACCTAAGTTCGATCCCCAAGACCCATATGGTGGAGCTGGAGAGTAGGAACTGACACATACACATACACACACACACCCAGTAAAAGTTTTTAAAAGGTAGCTGGGAATGTTCTGTGGTAGCATGCACAAGGCCTTAGATTCAGTCCTAGTATCACACACGACAAACCAAACGGCTACCACATTGGATTTTCTTTGTTAATCGATGTGTGAGGAAAGTGAAGATTAATGTAATTTTTAAATATATAAGACTCTGGGTTGGTGAGATGACTTGGGAGATAAAGGTGCCTAGCCACTAGAGCTCAACCCTGGGAACCCAGGTAGAGGGAGAGAACCTATTTCACAAAGTTTTCTGGCCTTCACACACACTCTGTGGCACATGCATACCCTTACACATCCCCCCCCCCAAGCACACAATAATAGTAAATAACGTTAAAAATGTAGGGGAGCTAGAGAGATGACTCGGCAGTTAAGAGGACCCTCGGTTGGTTCCCAACATCCAACGTGGCAGCTAACAACTGTAACTCTAGTTCCAGAGGACCTGACATACTTTTCTGCCCTCTATAGGCACCAGGCATACATGTGGTGCACATACATGCAGGCAAAACACTCATACATAAAATTAAAATAAAATACTTAATATGAGTATATGACTTGTTTTAAACAGCTATACCTGATTTCACAGTGAACATTTTCTTCAACATCCCTTAAGTAAAAGGTATAGCTGTTTAAAAAAGGTAAAGTGTGGAAGTAATAAAATAAATTTCTTATGGATTAAGTTGTAGAAGAGCTATGTTATAAAGCACTTAAAACTGCATTAGAAACTACAGAAAGTTGGGGCTGGAGAGATGGCTCAGCAGTTAAGAACACTTACATGCATACACATAAAAAATAAATTTAAAGCCGGGCGTGGTGGCGCATGCCTTTAGTCCTAGCACTTGGGAGGCAGAGGCAGGNGACGGGGAGCTGCCTACAGATTAACCCACCAAGTAATGGACGGGGAGCTGCCTACAGATTAACCCACCAAGTAATGGACGGGGAGCTGCCTACAGATTAACCCACCAAGTAATGGACGGGGAGCTGCCTACAGATTAACCCACCAAGTAATGGACGGGGAGCTGCCTACAGATTAACCCACCAAGTAATGGACGGGGAGCTGCCTACAGATTAACCCACCAAGTAATGGACGGGGAGCTGCCTACAGATTAACCCACCAAGTAATGGACGGGGAGCTGCCTACAGATTAACCCACCAAGTAATGGACGGGGAGCTGCCTACAGATTAACCCACCAAGTAATGGACGGGGAGCTGCCTACAGATTAACCCACCAAGTAATGGACGGGGAGCTGCCTACAGATTAACCCACCAAGTAATGGACGGGGAGCTGCCTACAGATTAACCCACCAAGTAATGGACGGGGAGCTGCCTACAGATTAACCCACCAAGTAATGGACGGGGAGCTGCCTACAGATTAACCCACCAAGTAATGGACGGGGAGCTGCCTACAGATTAACCCACCAAGTAATGGACGGGGAGCTGCCTACAGATTAACCCACCAAGTAATGGACGGGGAGCTGCCTACAGATTAACCCACCAAGTAATGGACGGGGAGCTGCCTACAGATTAACCCACCAAGTAATGGACGGGGAGCTGCCTACAGATTAACCCACCAAGTAATGGACGGGGAGCTGCCTACAGATTAACCCACCAAGTAATGGACGGGGAGCTGCCTACAGATTAACCCACCAAGTAATGGACGGGGAGCTGCCTACAGATTAACCCACCAAGTAATGGACGGGGAGCTGCCTACAGATTAACCCACCAAGTAATGGACGGGGAGCTGCCTACAGATTAACCCACCAAGTAATGGACGGGGAGCTGCCTACAGATTAACCCACCAAGTAATGGACGGGGAGCTGCCTACAGATTAACCCACCAAGTAATGGACGGGGAGCTGCCTACAGATTAACCCACCAAGTAATGGACGGGGAGCTGCCTACAGATTAACCCACCAAGTAATGGACGGGGAGCTGCCTACAGATTAACCCACCAAGTAATGGACGGGGAGCTGCCTACAGATTAACCCACCAAGTAATGGACGGGGAGCTGCCTACAGATTAACCCACCAAGTAATGGACGGGGAGCTGCCTACAGATTAACCCACCAAGTAATGGACGGGGAGCTGCCTACAGATTAACCCACCAAGTAATGGACGGGGAGCTGCCTACAGATTAACCCACCAAGTAATGGACGGGGAGCTGCCTACAGATTAACCCACCAAGTAATGGACGGGGAGCTGCCTACAGATTAACCCACCAAGTAATGGACGGGGAGCTGCCTACAGATTAACCCACCAAGTAATGGACGGGGAGCTGCCTACAGATTAACCCACCAAGTAATGGACGGGGAGCTGCCTACAGATTAACCCACCAAGTAATGGACGGGGAGCTGCCTACAGATTAACCCACCAAGTAATGGACGGGGAGCTGCCTACAGATTAACCCACCAAGTAATGGACGGGGAGCTGCCTACAGATTAACCCACCAAGTAATGGACGGGGAGCTGCCTACAGATTAACCCACCAAGTAATGGACGGGGAGCTGCCTACAGATTAACCCACCAAGTAATGGACGGGGAGCTGCCTACAGATTAACCCACCAAGTAATGGACGGGGAGCTGCCTACAGATTAACCCACCAAGTAATGGACGGGGAGCTGCCTACAGATTAACCCACCAAGTAATGGACGGGGAGCTGCCTACAGATTAACCCACCAAGTAATGGACGGGGAGCTGCCTACAGATTAACCCACCAAGTAATGGACGGGGAGCTGCCTACAGATTAACCCACCAAGTAATGGACGGGGAGCTGCCTACAGATTAACCCACCAAGTAATGGACGGGGAGCTGCCTACAGATTAACCCACCAAGTAATGGACGGGGAGCTGCCTACAGATTAACCCACCAAGTAATGGACGGGGAGCTGCCTACAGATTAACCCACCAAGTAATGGACGGGGAGCTGCCTACAGATTAACCCACCAAGTAATGGACGGGGAGCTGCCTACAGATTAACCCACCAAGTAATGGACGGGGAGCTGCCTACAGATTAACCCACCAAGTAATGGACGGGGAGCTGCCTACAGATTAACCCACCAAGTAATGGACGGGGAGCTGCCTACAGATTAACCCACCAA
The DNA here is from genome assembly GCA_009823505.1 of Rhizomys pruinosus. Lineage (NCBI taxonomy): Eukaryota > Metazoa > Chordata > Mammalia > Rodentia > Spalacidae > Rhizomys > Rhizomys pruinosus. The sequence continues at coordinate 1,413,823 of VZQC01014929.1, forward strand.
GTAATGGACGGGGAGCTGCCTACAGATTAACCCACCAAGTAATGGACGGGGAGCTGCCTACAGATTAACCCACCAAGTAATGGACGGGGAGCTGCCTACAGATTAACCCACCAAGTAATGGACGGGGAGCTGCCTACAGATTAACCCACCAAGTAATGGACGGGGAGCTGCCTACAGATTAACCCACCAAGTAATGGACGGGGAGCTGCCTACAGATTAACCCACCAAGTAATGGACGGGGAGCTGCCTACAGATTAACCCACCAAGTAATGGACGGGGAGCTGCCTACAGATTAACCCACCAAGTAATGGACGGGGAGCTGCCTACAGATTAACCCACCAAGTAATGGACGGGGAGCTGCCTACAGATTAACCCACCAAGTAATGGACGGGGAGCTGCCTACAGATTAACCCACCAAGTAATGGACGGGGAGCTGCCTACAGATTAACCCACCAAGTAATGGACGGGGAGCTGCCTACAGATTAACCCACCAAGTAATGGACGGGGAGCTGCCTACAGATTAACCCACCAAGTAATGGACGGGGAGCTGCCTACAGATTAACCCACCAAGTAATGGACGGGGAGCTGCCTACAGATTAACCCACCAAGTAATGGACGGGGAGCTGCCTACAGATTAACCCACCAAGTAATGGACGGGGAGCTGCCTATAGATTAGCCCACCAAATAATAGACGGGGAGCTGCCTGCAGATTAACCCACCCAATAATGGATGGGGAGCTGCCTGCAGATTAACCCACCAAATGGACAGGGACCTGCCTACAGATTAACCCACCCAATAATGGACGGGGAGCTGCCTACAGATTAATCCACCCAATAATGGACGGGGAGCTGCCTACAGATTAATTTACCCAATAATGGATGGGGAGCTGCCTACAGATTAGCCCACCAAATAGTGAACGGGGAGCTGCCTACAGATTAGCCCACCAAATAATGGATGGGGAGCTGCCTACAGATTAACCCACCCAATAATGGACAGGGAGCTGCCTACAGATTAGCCCACCAAATAGTGGACGGGGAGCTGCCTACAGATTAGCCCACCAAATCAAGTCAACATATACGTGGACTTTTTTGGAAAAGTTTTTGGGGCTGGAGAGATGGCTTAGCAGTTAAGGGTACTGGCTGCTCTCACAGAGGACTTGGGTTCAGTTCCCAGCACCCATATGGCAGTTAACTGTACATAATTCCATTCCAGTTCCAGAGGATCTGATAAAAAAAAGTTGGGGTTTTTTTTGTGTGTCTTTTCTTGTCTTTTTTTTGAGAGAATGTCTACCTGTAGCCCCAGTGGGCCAGGAACTCACTATATAGACCAGGCTGGCCTTGAACTGACAGAGATCTGCCTGCCTCTGCCTCCCGAGAGGCCCCTAAACCAAGGGTTGGCAACCTATGATCTGTAGACCCAATCTGTCCCACATTTGTAAGAGTCTCTATTTTTTTTTTGTCTCTATCTTTAAATAGTTGAACAAAATACTAAAAAAAAAAATTATGACACAAAAATTATATGCAATTCATACACCAGGTCCCATAGATAAAGTGCTATTGAAGCAGCCTACTGGCTAATTCATGCATCCTCTAGAGCAGCTTTGCAGTACAAAAGCCAGGGTGACTCGTTGCCATTCTGCCGTGCAAACCTGTAGTGTTTACTGTTTGTAGGTCCCTGTTCTGAGGTAACTATTTTGACTTGTCACTCTAACCCGTTTGGCCTGTCCCTGAGCTTGGCGCATATAGAATCGTGTGCGTGTGTCCATACTCTAGTATTCCGGTTTTCACTCTGTGATGGTGAGATTCATCTGTACTCTGTCTCTCCAGATCTGCTGTTCATTCTTACTGGAGAGTAGAATTCTATTTATGAATATGACACTGTGTAGTCTCTACCTGTCAGACTTTTGTATGATTCCCTATTTGGGATTGTTATAAACCGTGCTGATAGAAGTCTCTTGGTACCTTTCTTTTCTTCTGAGTTAGTTCCTAAGGCTGAAGTTGTGTGTTCACCTTTAGGAAGTACAATCGGTTCACCACAGTGGTTGCAATGATTTAAACTCATTCCAGTGTGATGCCACCTCTCACCAGCAAATGGTGCCAGTCTTTGCAAATGTGGTAAGTGTATAAGAGAATCTCATTGTGCTCTTATGCATTTTAATGTAATGGCTAAGAGGGTTAAACGCTTTTTCCTCTGCCCTTCTTGGTAGGGTACACATGTGAGTACCTGTTTCTCTCTTTTCACTAATTAGTAAAATTTTTTTTTTTTTGATAGGCGTTCTATTGGATGTATCTATTGTAGTCCTCAGAGTATTCAGATTCTTGAGTAACTGAGCTCAGTGTTTAATTAAATCATCATACGTGCATGTAAATTCTTCATTAAACATCTCCAATATATAGGAACTCAAGATTTTTAGGAGATGCATCAAAACGATAGCTGGGGAAGTTGTGTTATGAAGGGATCTGCAGTGAACACTAAATCTGTCCACATGTAAAGAATAATTGTGATGGGGGCTGGAGAGATGGCCTAGCGGTTAAGAACACCGACTGCCCTTGCAGAGGACCCAGGTTCGATCCCCAGCACCCACATGGCGGCTGAGAACCGTCTTTAACTCCAGTTCCAGGGGAATCTGACGCCTTCTTCTGATCTCCGCGGCATTGCAGGACACGGGTGCACAGAGACAGTACATTCATACACATAAAAAAATAAATAAAATTAAAAAAAAAATCTGGGCTGGAGAGATAGCCTAGCGGTTAAGAGCGCTGACTGCTCTTGCAGAGGACCCGGGTTCAATTCCCAGCACCCACATGGCAGCTGAGGGCTGTCTTTTTTTTTTTTTTTTTTTTTTTTTTTTTTTTTTTTTTTTTTTTTTTTTTTTTTTTTTTTTTTTTTTTTTTTTTTTTTTTTTTTTTTTCTTTTTTTTTTTTTNATGAAGGATTAAAGATATAAATTTAGGCTACTAGAGGAGCCCAAAGCCCAATAAGCTTGTTTACTGTAAGCTGAAGTCCTGTTAAATGATCTCAAAACATAAGATCAGCCAAGTATTATGATGGCACCTGCCTTTAATCCCAGCACTCAGGAGGCAGACACAGGTGAATCTCTGTGTCAAGGCCAGCTTGGTCTATATAGGGAGTTCCAGGCCAACTGGGACTACAGGAAAACCCTGTCTCAAAAAGACAGAAAAACAAACAAACAAACAAACAAACAAATAAATAAATAAGATTAACTTTGGGTACAAGATTAGGTAAGATTCTCATTTGTCCAGAAAAGTCATTCCCACAGATTCCCCCATTTGTAACAGAAGTCATTCCTACATACAGTGATTTACCATAAGCCTCCTACCCCACAAATACACAGCCCCCTGCTGCCAACATCTCTGGGCTATATTTTCTTTTTTCTTTTTTTTTTTTTTGTCTTTTTGAGACAGTAGCCCCAGCTGTCCTGGAACTCACTCTGTAGACCAGGCTGGCCTTGAACTCACAAAGATCTGCCTGCCTCTGCCTCCCAAAGTGCAAAGATTAAAGGCATGTACCACCACGCCCGGCTCAAAATTTTACTTATTTTTTATGTGTATGGATGTACTGTCTGCATGCAGGTCTGTGCACCTGGGTCGTGCAGTGCCGCAGAGGTCAGAAGAGGGATTCGTATTCCCCTGGAACTGGAGTTAAAGACAGTTCTCAGCCACCATGTGGATGCTGAGGATCGAACCTGGGTCCTCTGCAAGAGCAGTTGGTGCTCTTAACCGCTAGGCCATCTCTCCAGCCCACATGTAACAAGTTTTTTAAGTATTGTTTAAAATGGCCTTAAAAAGTATGTGCTGTAGCCAGGTATGGTGGCTCACACCTTTAATCCTAGCACTCAGGAGGCAGAGGCAGGCGGATCTTTGTGAGTTCAAGGCCAGCCTGGTCTATAGAATAAGTTCCAAGACAGCTGGGGCTACAGGGAGACCCTGTCTCAAAAAGAAAAAAAAAAAATGTGCCATGACTCAGTATTGAAACAAGTTACTGTATAAGGGGCTAAAGAGGTGACTCAGCAGTTAAGAATACTGGCTGCTCTTGCAGAGGACACAGGTTCAACCCCCAGCACACACATGGCTGCTAACAACTGTATTTCCAGGGGACCTGATACCCTTTTGTCTTCATGGGCATTGCATGACATGTGTGCACTTACATACATGCAGGCAAAGCACTCAAACACATTTTTAAAAAATTACTGTGCATACAATGGGGCTGGAGAGATAGCCTAGCGGTTAAGAGCACCGACTGCTCTTGTAGAGGACCCGGGTTCGATCTGAAGCACCCACATGGCGGCTAAGAACTGTCTGTAACTCCAATTCCAGGAGAACGCCAGTTCCAGGGGAATCCGAGACCCTCTTCTGACCTCCACGGCATTGCACGACACGGATGCACAGACCTGTATGCAGACAGTACATTCATACACATACAAAAATAATTTTAAAAATTTTTAAAAATTACTGTGCATACAAAAAAGACATGTAAGGGCTGGAAAGATCCTTAGGGGTTAAGAGCACAGGATGGTCATCTCTCCAGTCCCTTAATGGTATATTTTAAAATTGCACATAGAACGGCAAATGCATAGTCATTTCTAGCAGTATAAAGTGAAGGTTTCTCCTTTTTCTCATGAATTATAGATTCACTAACATTTATGTTTAATGTATTTTTGCTACAGTTACCTTTTGCTCAGCTCATCCTGAATTTGGTAGTGGGAAGCCCTCAGCCAGCGTCAGCGCTGGCTCCTCTGGACACACTCCCTTCTCCCAGTCATTCTTTAAGTACTTATTTGCTTTTAGTACAAGATGTTCAGAGCACACATTGTACTTTTCTGGCCTTAGACCTTTAATCAATCATTTCTCTTGAGCCCACCTGGTCCTTTGGTGGATAATGATATTTAGAAATCATTACTGTTATTTTTTTTTTAAACTCCATTGTGTAGATGTACCACATTTTCTTTTTTTTCTTTTTTTTTTTTTTTGCAGGCTCATTATAACCAGTTTATCAAAGTGCATGTTATTAATGATCAATAGAAACATCATGTACCCACTCATCTGAAGCACCATGGACTCATGCAAAAATCCTACCCTAAAACCCATAACCTAAGCTAACATGTGAAAGTAACAGATGAGTCCAAGCTGATGGTCAGTTTACAAAATGTCTCTTTAAAAGCAACCAGGTCATGAAAGACAAATAATGCTTAAGAAACTATCACAGATTAGAAAGGACGTAACTAATTAGTGCCCACGATTAAACAANTTTTTAACAAATCTAGACCCGTGTTCCCGCCCATTCCCCCACCCCACCAGAGCTCATGCATTCTGCCAAACATGCTTTTCATCTCTTAGTCTTTCTCAATATTTTCCATGGGGAAGTTGACTGTTTTGAGCAGAAGTTCACTGTTTCAGTCAGTTCTTTGATGCAGTCTTTTTATTAGTGATGTAGAACCTAAGTTCATGGGTTTGTGTGGTTTCGATCTTGAATGTCCTCCAAAGGCCCAAGTATTGGGTCCCCAGCCAGAGCTACTGTTGAAAGGGAGTAGAACCTAATGGAAGAGAGGTCATTGGAGGTGTACCTTGAGGGCATATTGGGACCCTGGCCCTTCCTCTTCCTCTGATTCCCCACTGCCATGAAGTGAACAGGCCTCCTCTGCCAGGCACCCACACCACAGTCCACAGCAACAGGGCCCAGCGACTATGAGCTGAAATCCTTTGAAACTGTAATGGAAAGTCAACGTTTTCTCATAAGTTGATTTTTCTCAGGTATGAGTCTCACGGTGATGGAAAACTGAATAACACATTCAGTATTTTACAATTCAAATTTAACAGTCCTGAGTTTCATACACATTTTGATTTTTATATTTGTATCTCTTATATTTAATGTTAGCTCCTAACTCAAGAATCTATAAAAGGATCATATGTAATGTTGAATATATAAAGGGAAAACTGGATTGGTCAGCGGGCAAAGGAGCTTACTGTCCACGAACTTGGCAAACTGAGTTTGATTCCCAAACTCCTATAAAGGTGGACAGAGAAAACTGACTCTGTAAAGTTGTCCTCTGACCTCTGCATGAGTGTTGTACACATGTAAGTACATGCACATTCATACACATGCGTGCACACACATACAATTTTTTCAAAAGCAAAAACCATGGAGGCTGGAGACGTGGCTCAGAGGTTCAGAGTACTGACTGTTCGAGCGGAGGATTTGACTCCCAACACCCACATGGCAGATAACAAGCGTCCTTAACTCCAGTTCCAGGTGATCTGATACCCTCTTCTGACCTCTGCAGCATTGCACGACATGGGCATACTCACATACATGCAGGCAATACACTCATACACATAAAATTAAAAAAAATATTTTTGAAAGAAAGCAAAAGCTATGAATGTTTCCATAACAAAGAAATGAGCAAAGTTGATGTGTTTCATTTTTTTTAATTGTATTTATTTATTTATTTTTAACAAATCTAGACCCGTGTTCCCGCTCATTCCCCCACCCCGTCAGAGCTCGTGCATTCTGCCAAACATGCTTTTCATCTCTTAGTCTTTCTCAATATTTTCCATGGGGACGTTGACTGTTTTGAGCAGAAGTTCACTGTTTCAGTCAGTTCTTTGATGCAGTATTTTCTGTTGTTGTTGTTGTTTCCAAAATGCATTATGTCCAACTGCTTTGTACAGAAGCTCAGGGGGCCCTACACAAGAAATACTTACAACTGGGTAATTGGCACTAGCATCCACAGATGAGGGATACCATTCGTCGTTTGTTTTTCTGGGACTGTGTTACTTCACTCAGCATGATGTCCTCTAGCTCCAGCCATTTTCCTGCAAAGCTCGTGATGTCGTCTTTCTTTACTGCTGCATAGAACTCCATTGTGTAGATGTACCACATTTTCTCTATCCACTCGTCAGTTGAGGGGCATTTAGGTTGGTTCCAGCTCCTTGCTATTGTGAAGAGAGCTGCAATAAACATGGCCGTGCATGTATCTCTGTGGTGGCGTAAGTCTTGAGGGTACATGCCCAGGAGTGGTATGGCTGGGTCGGGTGGCAAGTTCATTCCAAGTCTTCCAAGGGTTCTCCACACTGCTTTCCATAGTGGCTGTACGAGTTTACATTCCCACCAGCAGTGGATGAGTGTTCCCCTTTCCCCACAACCTCTCCAGCACTTGGTATCATTTGTTTTCTTGATCCTAGCCAGTCTTATTGGAGTAAGATGATATCTTAAAGTGGTTTTCATTTGCATTTCCTTAATGATTAGTGATGTTGAACAGTTCTTGAGGTGTTTCTCAGACATCTCTAATTCCTCACTTGTGAAGTCTCTGTTCAGTTCTTTGCTCCATCTATTGAGTGGGTCATTTGTTTTCTTTTTTCTTTGTTTTTTGAGTAGTTTATATATTCTGGAAATCAATGCTTTGTCAGATGTATCTGCAGTGAAGGTTTCCTCCCACTCTGTGGGATTTCTCTTCACTTCCTTGATTGTTTCTTTTGATGTACAGAAGCTTTTGAGTTTGATGAGGTCCCATTTGTCAATTGTCGACCTTAATTCTTGTGCAGCTGCTGTCTGATTTAGGAAGTCTTTTCCTACGCCTATGTCTTGTAGTCTGCTGCCAACTTTTTCTTCTATCACCTTCAGAGTTTGGGGTTTCACGTTGAGGTCTTTAATCCATCTGGAGTTGACTTTTGTACAGGGTGAGAGGTAGGGGTTTAATTTCATTCTTCTACAAGTGGTGATCCAGTTTTGCCAACACCACTTGCTGAAGATGCTGTCTTTTCTCCATTGTGGTTTCTTGGCCCCCTTGTCAAATATGAGATGGCTGAAATTGTATGTGCTCAGATTTGGATCTTCGGTTTTGTTCCATTGGTCAACAGGTCTGTTTTTGTGCCAGTACCAGGCTGTTTTTATGACTATAGCCCTGTAGTATAGTTTAAAATCTGGTATAGAGATCCCTCCTGTGTAGCTCTTTTCACTCAGGATTGATTTGGCTATTCGGGGTCTTTTGTTTCTCCAAATGAATTTAAGAACTTTTGTTTCCAAGCCTGTGAAGAAACTCTTGGGGATTTTGATTGGGATTGCATTAAATCTATACAAGAGTTTTGGTAAAATGGACATTTTTACAATGTTAATTTTCCCAATCCATGAGCATGGGAGGTTTTTCCATCTTCTGAGGTCTTCTTCAATTTCTTTCTTTAAGGGTTTAAAATTTTTGTTGTAGAGGTCTTTGGTGTCTTTGGTTAGGTTTGTTCCTAGGTATCTTATTGTTTTTGAGGCTATTGTGAGTGGGAAGGTCTCTTTGAATTCTTTCTCCAGTTGCTTGTTCTTGGTGTAAAGAAAGGCCATTGATTTTCTAAGGTTAATTTTGTATCCTGCCACTTTGCTGAAGCTGTTAATCGTTTCTAGGAGTTTTCTGGTGGAGTTTTTTGCATCTCTTAAGTAAACAATCATATCATCAGCAAATAGGGATAGTTTGACTTCCTCTTTTCCAATTAGTACTCCTTTAATATCCTTTTCTTGCCTTATTGCTCTAGCAAGTGTTTCAAGCACTATATTGAAGAGGAGTGGTGATAGGGGGCAGCCTTGCCGAGTTCCTACCTTTAAAGGGAATGTTTCCGTCATTTCCCCATTTAGGATGATATTGGCTGTGGGTTTCCTGTATATGGCTTTGATTACATTGAGGAATGATCCCTCCAATCCAATTCCTTCTAGGACTTTAAGCATGAAGGGATGCTGGATTTTGTCAAAGGCTTTTTCAGCATCAATTGAGATGATGGTGTGGTTTTTGTCTTTGATTCCGTTTATGTGTTTGATGATGTTTATTGATTTTCGTATGTTGAACCATCCCTGCATCTCTGGTATGAATCCAACTTGGTCATGATGGATGATCTTCTTGATGTGGGTCTGTATGCGATTTGCCAGTATTCTGTTTAGAATTTTGGCATCTGTGTTCATGAGGGAGATGGGTCTATAATTCTCCTTTTTAGTTGGATCTTTGCCTGGTTTTGGTAATAGAGTGATGTTGGCTTCATAGAAGGAATTTGGGAGAATTCCCTCTGATTGTATACTTCTAAACAGTTTCAGAAATAATGGTTGTAGGTCTTTTTGAAATGTTTTATAGAATTCTGCTGTGAAACCGTCTGGGCCTGGGCTTTTTTTAGTTGGGAGGCTTCTTACTACATCCTCTATTTCTTCATATGTTATGGGTCTGTTTAAGCTGCTGGTCTCCTCTTGGCCAAGCTTTGGTGATTCCCAAGATTTCAGATATTCATCCATTTCTTCTAGATTTTCAAACTTGGTAGAATATAGGTTCTTGTAATATTCCCATATAATTTTCTTGATCTTTTCCTTGTCCGTTGTGATATTTCCCTTTTCATCACAGATTGTATTGATTTGGAGTTGTTCCTTCTTTCTTTTTGTTAACTGGGCTAGAGGTCTGTCTATCTTGTTTATTCTTTCAAAGAACCAACTTTTGGCTTCATTGATTTTTTGTATTGTTTTCTTTGTTTCTATTTCATTGATTTCTGCTCTGATTTTTGTTATTTCTTCCTGTCTGTTGCGTTTAGGGTTCATCTGTTGTTGCCTCTCAAGTGCTTTTAGCTGTAGTGTTAGATCATTCACTTGTGCTCTTTCTGTTTTTCTAATGTAGGCACCCAGGGCTATAAATTTCCCTCTTAGGACTGCTTTTAAGGTATCCCATAAGTTTTGTTGTGTTGTATTGTCATTGTCATTCAGTTCCAGGAATGTTTTTATTTCTTTCTTTATCTCTTCCTTGACCCATTCATTATTCAAGAGTGTGTTGTTTAGTCTCCATGTGTTCTTGTAGGCAGGAGGGCTTGTCCTGGTGTTGATGTTGAGCTTCATTGCACTGTGGTCTGACAGGATGCATGAAATTATTTCAATCTTTTTGTATTTGTAGAGGTTTCTTCTGTGTCCCAGGATGTGGTCGATTTTGGAGAATGTTCCGTGGGGTGCTGAGTAGAAAGTGTATTCTCTGGTATTAGGATGGAATGTTCGGTAGAGGTCTATGAGGTCCATTTGGTGTATCATATCGTTCAGTTCAGATGTCTCTCTGTTTATTTTTTGTCCTGTTGACCTATCCAAAGGACTCAGTGGGGTATTGAAATCTCCCACTATGAGTGTGCTGGGGTTAGTCTGTGACTTGTGGTCCTGGAGAATTGTCTTTATAAAGTTTGGTGCACCAGAATTTGGGGCATATATATTCATAATTGTGAAATCTTCTTGGTGGATTGTTCCTTTGATGAAAATGTAATGGCCTTCTTTGTCTCTTCTGATTTCTTTTACTTTGAAGTCTATTTTATCCGATATTAAAATAGCAACACCTGCTTTCTTTTTGGTACCATTTGCTTGGAATATTTTTTTCCATCCCTTCACTTTAAGGTGGTGCCTGTCCTTGAAGGTAAGATGTGTTTCTTGCAGACAGCATATCGATGGATTCTGTTTCCTAATCCAGTCTCCCAGTCTATGTCTTTTGATTGGGGAATTTAGTCCATTAATATTTAAGGTTATGACTGATAGGTTTGTGTTGCTTCCTTTTGCCTTATTATCCATCTGCGGTTTTGATTTAGGTTTCTACTTCTGCAGTTATGCTTTTATTGATTTCTCCTTCTAGTTGCCTGGGGTTGGTTGCTCCTTTCTTCTGTTCTTTGGATTGCTTCAAGTATTCTCTGAAGGGTTGGTTTTCCGGACATGTATTCTTTCAAGTTGTTTATGTCATGGAAGATTTTCCTCTCTCCTTCCACTATGATTGACATTTTTGCTGGGTATAGTAACCTGGGCTGGCATCCATTGTCCCTCAACACTGGGAATGCTTTGCTCCAGGTTCTTCTTGCCTTCATCGTTTGCTGTGAGAAGTCCGTTGTTATTCTGATAGGTTTCCCCTTATAGGTCACTTGTTGTTTTTCTCTTGTCGCTTTAAGAATTTTCTCTTTGTTTTGGGTGTCCAGCATTTTAACTATGATGTGGCGTGGAGAATTTCTTTTCTGATCTTGTCTGTTTGGAGTTCTATGTGCTTCTTGTATTGGTATTGGTTTGTCCTTTTTTAGTTTGGGGAAGTTTTCATCTATTATTCTGTTGAAGATCTGATCAATACCTTTCTCTTGGGATTCTTCTCCTTCCTCTATTCCTATGATGCGGAGGTTTGATCTTTTCATAGTGTCCCACAGCTCCTGGTTGTTCCATTTTTGTGTATTTTTAAATTTTTCATAATCTTTCCTTGAGGTTTTTAGTTGTTCTGTGTTGTCCTCCAGGTCTGATATTCTTTGTTCTGCTTCCTCCATTCTGCTTCTGAGGCTTTTTTCATTCCTTTCCTCTTGAATGGATGAGTGTTTGATTTCCTTTTTCATTTCCTCTTCTGATTTCTTTAGTGTTTCTATTTCTTTTTGGAGCTTCTCGATCTCTTTTTGTAGCTCTTTTGTTTGCTGGTTGGTTTCTTTTTCTTTTTCAGCATGGGATCTTTTCAGTGTTTCTACTTCCTTCCGGAGCTTGTCATTCTCTCTCTCTCGGTCCTCATTCTCTTTTCTTAGTTCTTTAATTTGTTCTTTATGATCTTGTAGTTCTTTAAGTATGTTCCCAATTGTGTTTCTGATGTCTGTGTCCTGGGGCATCCCCGGGGGGATCCCACTGCAGGAGTCATCCATAGGGTTGGTAAAGCTTGGCGTGGGATTATCCTGCACCTTTCCAGTGTAGTCTCTTCTTCGTGATCCTGGCATATGGGCTTCTCCTTGCCTGTCTTCCCCTCTTCCTGCCGCTGGGCTCAGGAGATCTCCGATGTGTTTCATAATTAAACATACCTGTTGGGTCAGACTTCTCCCTATAGAATGTACACCTTCCTAGGAGAACCAATTCAAGGAAAGGTATACAGTTGCAAGGATAGTGCACTTAAGACATGCCTGGGGTGCCTTGTCAATGCTTCAAAGCGGCTTTGGTTTTTCTCGGCTCCTGGCATATTTCTTCCCTGTTTCAGCCGCCTCCCAGAGAAACCCGACCAGCTAGTCTCCAAGTTGACTTTGGTTTAGGTCTTCCTTTCTTCCCAGCTAAAGGATGGAATCGCCAGGCTTCAGTTTGCAGCTTCACCTCCTTCCTCTGTCATGATTTGGGACAGAAGGTAGCCACCAAAAGCTACCCTGTGTTCCAGTTTCTGTGTAAGACCCTGTGATCGATTCATTTACTTTGAATTTTCTGTACATAATAGAAACTGGAGTAAAGCCCAGAAGGTCTGCCATATTCTTGCATTCTATTTTCTGCATGCCATGATATTAACGTCTCCTAGCACCTATAAAGAACGCACTCCAACCCCCACATAATCTGCACTGGTCTCTCACGTGCTCCTGTGCACTTCATTCTTCACTTGCACCCTTTTGTAATCTTCTAGTTTTGTTTGGTTCAAATAGGGTGTTTTTGGAGCAGGCTTTAACTGTATGGTTGAAACCATTCGTGAATGTTTAGGCTTTGGTGTCGTACTAATCTTTTCTTTGACCATTCTATAATGTCTATATATCATTTAATTGCTTCGAGGCATGTGAGGGTTGTGTAATTTACTCAGTCACACAGTTGCTGACAGAGTCTGAACAATGGTAGCCTGTTAAGTTCATATTGTGTGCCAAACACTGAGCTAAGCCCTTTATTTTATACATAGCAGCATGGGGATTAGAGAGGTTGGAAACATAGCCATCATGGTTGGCAAGGTTTTTGTCTCCAAGATCCATGTTTGCTCTGTGTGCCATTAACAGTTATATAGTAGAATGACACCTATTCCTTGACAGTGCTGGCATGTGCAGGGTGCTCTGAGAAAGTCCAGTAAGGCCTCACAGAACAGGTAGCATTTAGGCCTTAAAAGATGAGTTTTCATGAGTGATGCACAGGAGGTGGAGGCAGGCAGATCTCTGAGTTCGAGGCCAGCCTGGTCTACTTAGCAGGTTCCAGGCCAGCCAAGTCTGTATAGGGAGACCCTGTCTCTGTCTCTCAGAGAAAAGTGTTGAGCTAAAGAGATGGCCCAGTGGGTAAAATGCTTCTGTGCAAGCATAAGGATCTAAATTCAGATTCTTAGGACCCATGTGAAAAGCCCAGCTGGATGGTTAAATGTGTGTAACTCCAGCACTGTAGGGACTGAGATAGATGGACCCGGGGGCCCACCAGCCCCCCAGGCCAGCCAAAATGGCAAACTCTAAGTTCAATGAGAGAGCCTGTCTCAATAATAAGGTGGAAGGACTGGAGAGATGCCTCAGCAGTTAAGAGCACTTAATGTTCTTGCAGAGGATCCAAGCTTGGCTCTCAGCACCCACATTGGGCAGCTCACATCCACCTATAATTCCTGCTTCAGAATTTGGGACACCATCATTTGGCTTCTGGGGGCATTGCATGTGTACGCACACATACACAAGTATTAAAAATAAAATTAAATGGAGAGGGTTGAGTAGGTGACTCAGTGGTAAAAGAGCTTACCATGCATGTGGATTAGAGTTTGGATCACCAGAACCCATGCAAAATCCCAGGTGGCCCTGGCCTGCCTACAATTCTAGTTTTCAGATGATGGAGAAAGCTTTCTTGGAGCAAGCTGGCTGTCTAGACTAGCCGTATTGAACAAATCTGAGTTCAGCTGAGTGATCCTGCCTCAATAAATAAGATGGAGATCAAAGAAATGTCTGATGTCAACCTCAGGCCTCTGAATACATGCACACCTTCACTCAGGTAAGGTGGAAAGTGCATAGAGGAGAACACCATGTTGATCTCAGCCCTACACCACACACACACACACACACACACACACACACACACACACACACACACACACACACACACACACACACACACACACACACACACACACACACACACACGAGATGAGTTTCCAGAGAGAAATAGGGACGATACTGTTGTCCATGAGAACACATGAGGCTGTGGAGACCCGTGCATCTTTGTGGCAGGAGGCTGTGATGATGATGCTAGGTTAGGACGTGTGCCGTGCCGAGATGGTGTGTAGGAGCTTTGGACAGTGTGCTGGATTTGTGTTCTGTCTACTGTAGAGTCCTCAGTGGGCAGGTTTCTGTTTGCAAGCGTAACTGGTGGTATGGGAGGGATGCCTTAAGATAGGGGAACCATGCTTTAATCAAGGATAAATGACTCTGCTCCTGTCCTAGGACAGGAGAGGGGCTGGACAGCCTTCAAGAGCAGATGATTGCTTGGTGGCACACAGAATAGTTACAATTTTTTTTTTTTTTTTTTTTTGGTCTTTTCAAGACAGGGTCTCCCTGTAGCCCCAGCTGTCCTGGAACTCAGTCTGTAGACCAGGCTGGCCTTGAACTCAAAAAGATCCACCTGCCTCTGCCTCCCGAGTGCTAGGATTAAAGCCGTGCGCCACCACGCCTGGCCAATTTTTCTTTTTAAATCAGAAACACAACTGACTTTAGCTTAATCTTGCTCCGATTGTTATTCCTAGTGTTGGTAATGATCTAGATATACCTTTGTGCTGACTTGGGTACAAATCACTTGTGTGCCTATGGATGCTAACTATAGCATATTATATAAGTGTGATGAAAAATCTGACCCAATAAAAGCAATTTTCTGTCAATAAATCTAATTCCAGCTGCTTACTATGCCAACATATGTCTGTCCCATAAGGTATGTAACCAGTCCTTAGTAGTGGAAAAGTATTGTCTCTGATATTTTGCCATGAATATGCTCCATTCTCCTGTTCCCCCCACTTGAGATAGGATTTCATGATGTAGGCCAGGATGGCCTGGAACTTACTATGTAACACAAGCTGGCTTCAAACTCGACACTTCCTCAGCCTCCTGAGTATTGAAATTTCAGGTGTATGTCACCACTCCTGGCTTGTGTATACTTATGTTTATATATAGGTAAATACAACCAAATTCCTAGGAAGAAATTGCTATTGTGCATCAAATTGTGCATTTGTTGTTTTAGTCTCCTCTATCCTCTAAGCCAGTGACTTAGTAGAGATTTTGGTAGTGACCATCTGAAAGGAGGAAAAAAATTGGTTTTATGCATATTTGAGCCATACATTACTGACCTTGTTTAGCTTTGGTAGCTCTTGATATATTAAGGAAATACTTTTTTTTTTTTTTTATTTCTGTATGTGTATGAATGTACTGTCTGCATGCAGGTCTTTGCACCCGTGTTGTGCAATGCCGCGGAGGTCAGAAGAAGGTCTCGGACTCCCCTGGAGCTGGAGTTCTCCTGGAATTGGAGTTTCAGATGGCTCTTGGCCGCCATGTGGGTGCTGGGGATCGAACCCAGGAAATACTTTTATACCAGACATTTCTTCCCAGGGAGGTGTTTGATTTCAGCTTAACTTTTGTGAAGTTTGCTTTCATTAAAGCTATCCAGGTCTTTTTATTTTATCTCAGTGACTTCTGGATTTTATGTCATGCTTGAGAAGATCTCCCCTACTCCATGAATATTTGGAAAGTCTTTGATTTGTTTTTCTTTCACATTTGTGTGCATGGGGAGAAGGTGTTTAAAAGTCAAGGTTTCACTGTGTATCCATGGCTGGCCTGGCGCTCACAGAGATCCGCCTGCCTCTGCCTCCTGAGTGCTGGGCTTAAAGGCATGTGCCACCAGGCCCAGCCTAAACTTTTTAATTTGTAGGTTTGTGTGTATGTCTGTGTGAGAGTCTGCCACCTGTGTGCAGGTGCTCACAGAGGCCAGAAGAGGGTGTTGGATTCCCTGGAGCTGGAGTTACAATTTATGAGCCACCTGATGTGGGTTCTGGGACCTGAACTCAGGTCTTCTGGAAGAACAGTGAGCTCTTAACCTCTGAGCCATTTCTCCAGCTCCGTGATTTTTTTTCTTTAAAATTTTAACCATACATCAAATTATTCCTCCCAGTTGCCCCCAAATCATGTATTATTGAAAATGTCCTTTGTCTTGATGTGAAAAACCATGAGATTGCTGTGTGCTTCTGCATATCCAGCAAGACCATGCACTTGCCCCTTAAAGGAGTAATTATTCTGACTAATATCCTCCATAGAAATGAGCATATTCTACATAAAAATGGGTATGGAGTTAACATTTACAGTTACGAAGTTTTGGATTCTTTACATGGGACAGTACACAGGCAGTCATTTACAGTTCAGTGAAAATTTATAAAATGATCACACATGTCGCATCATCTACTTCAAGATACAGGCCATGTTCAGGCCCTAGGACTCCTGTGTTCCCTTACTAGCTCTTCCTCTCCTGCCCCTCCCCCAGGAAAGCACTTCTTTCTCACAATGGCGTCCTTGCTGTTCTTTGTATTGAGGTTGGCTCATGTGAAAATGGCCTTTTCAGTAGGTCAGACCTGAGGTTGTTTCTCACCCTCTTCATTCTGGCTGTGCTCCAGTGTGTGACTGCTACATTTTACTTATCCATTCCACTGTTGCTGGGTCATGAGTGTCAGTGTGGGCTGTTATAACACAAGTACCATGCACTGGGAAGCTTAAACATTTCTCAGTTTGGCATCTGGGAATTCCAAGGTTAAAGTGCTCAGACATCCTATCCTATGTGTGGTGAGTCTGCTTTCTGGCTGAGAGATCCAAAACGGGGGTGATTAGAGGAAGGAAGCTTTCAGGGTCTCTTGTGTGTAGGGTTGTGGTGTCTGTCAATGTGGCTGTGTACTTTTGGTAGGCATCTGGTGTCCTTTGATTATTCTCCTCAATATTTATTTCTTTTTGAAACAAGGTCTCCTTGTAGCCCCAGAACTCACCATGTAGACCAGGCTGGCCTCAGTCTCAGAGATCCCCCTGAGATTAAAAGCATGTACTTTAAGGCCCAGCTTTCCTCAATTTCTTGAGACAAGGTCTCAGTGAACCCAGAGCTCATCAGTTTGGCTAGCTGACTGTCCAATGAGCTCCCAGTATCCACCTGCCTCTAGACATCACACCCATGCTGAGGTTGCAGGCATTCTTTGCCCAGACCTGGCCTTTTTATGGGTGCTGGGGCTCTGAACTCGGGACCTTGTGTTTGCTGCACAGCAAGAACTTTATTTACCCTCTCAGCCATCTCCCCAGCTCTTGTGTCTCTGGTGAGGGCTCCATGTTTTTCTTTTAGATTCTGAGTGAGTGAGTGAGTGGGGTGAGGATGGGTGACCACGGAGTCCAGAAGATGGAGTTGAATACCTGGAGTTGGCATTGCCGGCAGTTATAAGTAGTCCATTGTGGGTGCTGAGACTCAAACTTAGGAGCTCTTGTTGCTCTTGCAGAGAACCAAACTGGTGACCCATCTGTCTCAACCCCAGGGCTCCAGTGTCATGGCCTAATTATTTCTCAGGAACCTCAGCTCCTAGTGCCATTACATTAAGGGTTAGGCTTCAGCTTATGACTTTGGGGGAGGATACACACATTCTACCCCTCAGCATGCTTCCAGTTTGACTATTGATATCAGTACTATGACAATCTTCTCACATGTTTTTGATGTGTGTGACCAGAATTTCTTATGCTACAAGATCACAAATTATAGATTGCTGCTTGTTTTGTACTTTCAAAATTTGTCTACATTCATTCATTGTGTGTCTATACATGTCCATGTGGGATGTGCATGTAGAGGGCAGAGGACAGTTTGCAGAAGTCAGTTATCTCTAATGTGCGGCCCCCAAGTCACCGGGCTGGGTGGCAGGTATCTTTACCCACCAAGCCATCTCACTGGCTCCCCTTTTTACTTAAAGACCCCACAGTTTATTTTTAATCTATATTTGTAGGAAAGCTGTAACATTGGTACATTAAGTTCCTATGTATCTCAGCATACCTTTTTTCATGTAAATTGCCTTACATAAGATGGTACAATTAAAAGTAAGAAGTTAGCATTACTACAGCGTTAACTCCTGAGACTTTTAAACCCCCACCAGCGGGTTTCCATTAGTTTCCTTTTTCTGTCACATGTAGTGGTCATGCCTCCTTGACATGAACAGACTTCCCAACTTGGAATACACATAGCTTATATGTATAGCCTGCCTTCGTTTTAGTTTCAGGGTTTCCTGTCAGAACACTTCCCAAAGTAATTATTGCCTTTGAAGTCTGATTTCTTACACTTAGAAAAATTTATTTAAGATTCATTTATAAAGTTATGAGTTAACCATTCTTTCTCTTTTGTTTTGTTTTGCCGTTATGTTTGTTTTTGAGACAGGGCTTCCTGTAGTCCCAGCTGAGCTGGAACTTGCTGGATAGACCAGGTTGGCCTCTATGTTACAAAAATCTACCTGGCTCTGCCTCCTAAGTGCTCGGATTAAAGTCATGTGTCACCATGACCTAATAGTTCTTTTTTTTTTTTAAGTGAGGTGACCCTAACATAGCATGGACTTAGCCATTTTATTATTTTTTTTTAATTTTTTTTTTATTAATTTTATTTATTTCTGTATGTATATGAATGTACTGTCTGCATGCAAGTTTGTGCACCCGTGTCGTGCAATGCCGCGGAGGTCAGAAGAGGGTCTCGGATTCCCCTGGAACTGGAGTTCTCCTGGAATTGGAGTTTCAGACGGTTCTCGGCCGCCATGTGGGCGCTGGGGATCGAACCCGGGTCCTCTGTAAGAGCGGTCGGCGCTCTTAACCGCTAGGCCATCTTTCCAGCCCAGACTTAGCCATTTTAAAGCAAGCAGTTCAGTGACACCGACAGCATTCCCAGCAATGCACACTCGTGTCTGTCTAGTCTCCGATATTTTCACTGCTCCCTGTTGAACTCAGTACTGGTGGAGCAGTTATATTGCCGCTTGCTCTCCCCAGACACCCACTATGGTAACCATGTTGCTATAGGTTTGTCTACTCAGGATGTTTTGCATGAATGGAGTCATGGGAGGCACAACCTTCTAAATTTGCCTTATTTGCCTAATGTTATCAGGGCTCTGCATGACATAATGTGTGTCAATATTTCATTTTAAATATTTATGATTTTAAAAATGTTTTTATGTTTAATTGGAAAGGAAAGCCATGCATGCCTCAGTGTGAGTGTGGAGGTCAAAGAATATCTTGTTAGAATTGACTTCCCACATATGGCAGAAACTCTACCCATCAAGCAGTGATTCCCCATTCCTCATTCCTCCAGCCATTGATAACCTCTAGTCTGCTTTCTGTCAATGAATTTGCCTCTTCTAGATAATTCGTATAAGAGAAGTCTTACAGTATTTTTTTTTTCCGAGATGGGGTCTCATATAGTAGCCCCATTTGGCCTTGAGCTTGCTATTGTAGCTGAGGCTGGCTTTGACTCCTGATCTTCTCAGATGCTGGAATTACAAGCATGCAGCACAAATCTGGCTGAGTATTTTTGTCCTTTTGTGTCGGATGGTGTTCTCTTAGGTTTGTCTACATCATAGCATGTAGAACTTCATTCCTTTTAGACCTGGTGGCACAGGCCCGTAATCCTGCCTACTCAGCAGACTGGGGCAGGAGGATTCAAGTGCAAATCCAGCAGGGCAATTTAGTGATGCTCTACTTTTTTTTTTTTTTTAAGGGACTGGGGATAGCTCATTGGTAGAGTGTTTGCATAATATGCAGAAGGCCTTGGATCCCCAATACTGCAGCAAAGAACTTCATTCCTTCTTGGGGCCAAGTAATACTCTGTTTAAATGATATGGATGTACTGTATTTAATTTATCCTTTCATCTGTTGTTTCTTTTTAATTTTATTTATTTTCGTATGTGTATGAATGTACTGTCTGCATGCAGGTCTGTGCAACCGTGTCGTGCAATGCCGCAGAGGTCAGAAGAGGGTCTCAGATTCCCCTGGAACTGGAGTTCTCCTGAAATTGAAGTTACAGACGGTTTTCAGCCACCATGTGGGTGCTGGGGATCGAACCCGGGTCCTCTGCAAGAGCAGTCAGTGCTCTTAACCGCTAGGCTATCTCTCCAGCCCCCTCATCTGTTGTTTCTAAGTGCTGCTGCTATGAGCATTGGCATTGCTGCTTCGCTGTGATATCTACAGTAGCTTTCTGACTCCTGCTCTAGACTGTTTAGAAGAGGAATGGCTGGCCCTTCAGTATGTGAGTCTCTAGCTTTATTGACTGATGGTATGCTGAGTTTTGAAGTGATTAAGTCACAATCTTGACAATACTTAACAGATTTCTAAATTTTGGCTCATTTGGTGGTTTTTTTTTTTTATCGTAAATTTAATTTTGTTACCTTTCTTGATTTCAAAAGGGATCGAATATGTCTTACATGTTTATAAACCATTTGTAACATGATTATTAATTCTGTTAGTGGTTTGGCTTTCTAAATTAGTGTTGACTAACTGATGTCTCCCAATGTTTGCTCTTGGTGTTTCTGCAGAACAAATAGTGGAGAAAGATGAAGGTCCATATTACACACACCTGGGATCTGGCCCCACAGTCGCCTCCATTCGGGAACTCATGGAGGAACGGTGAGTGATACACAGATTTCCAAGGAGGAGCAGGCGTGTTGATGGAATTTGGGTGCTAAGCACCTATGTCCATTGCTTTGCACCTGATTAAATTCGGAGGGAATACCAGAACCAGATGGTGTCAGGTCAACTGTGGGAATCTTGCCTCCCATCCTGGGTTTCACGCCTCTGTATGCCCCTGCCCTGCTCTTGTTCATGAAGTATTCTTGAAGAAACAGCTGTGTGGTACATGTCCTTGTAGCCTGGTTTTTGTAGGTAGCTTTCCTGCAGTGTGCGTAAGGAGCTCTTCTCCCTCGGTATCCTACAAGTACGTAGTTAGAGCTCAGGTTCTTAGTGGAATTAGGTGGTTTTCTTATTGGATTTTCTTACTGGCTTTATTTTTCCTAGCCCCTCAAAACTACTTTATAGGTGGCATCTATATGATTTCCTCCATGACAAAATGTTCTGGCTTTATGTTGTGCATTCAGGAAATCCCAAAAGATTTTGGCTACTATGGGTCAGGGTGCACATTGCTACAATGGAGATTCATTATTTTAGGCTACTTTGGAGAGAGTGCTCAGTGGTTAAGAGAGAAATGTAATGCTCTTATTGATTCCCAACACTCATGGGGGGAGGGAAGGGCTTGCAGCCACCTTAACTCCAGCCCCAGGGGAACTGATACCCTCTTGTGGCCTCTCAGTGTACTGCATTCACACATGCACATACTGCCCCTGAAATACCCACACACATAATTTTTTTTAAATCTTTTTTTAAAAAAAACACCAAAAAGTTTGAATTGTTAAATCTGTGAGTTTTTAACTTTTATATTTTTGAATGGTTGAATAAACCATGAATTAATGTCAATAAATAAATAATCTCAATTATAAAACTCAAAGGACAAAAGTACACAGGGGCTATGGGGGGGGTGTAGTGAATATAGACTGAACTTGTAGGAGAACTATGATGTGATTGCTGCAAGTGCTCCATGGAAAGGGTAGGCAGCCTCTGTCATCTGTGTGTATACTGATGGCACTTTTTTTTTCTTAATGTTTTTTTCCTCTTTAAATTATTTTATTTTATTTTATGTGTATGAATGTACTGTCTGCATGTAGGTTTGTGCACCCGTGTCGTGCAATGCTGCGGAGGTCAGAAGAGGGTTTTAGATTCCCCTGGAATTGGAGTTCTCCTGGAATTGGAGTTACAAATGGTTCTCAGCCACCATGTGGGTACTGGGAATCGAACCCGGGTCCTCTGCAAGAGCGGTTGACACTCTTAACCGCTAGGCCATCTCTCCAGCCCCTTTCTTAATTTTTATTGATTGTATTTCATACAACATTTTTTTTTAAATTTCTGTATGTGTATGAATGTACTGTCTGCATGCAAGTGTGTGCACCCATGTCGTGCAATGCCATGGAGGTCAGAAGAGGGTGTCGGATTCTCCTGGAATTGGAGTTTCAGACGGTTCTCGGCCGCCATGTGGGTGCTGGGGATCGAACCCGGGTCCTCTGTAAGAGCGGTCAGCGCTCTTAACCGCTAGGCCATCTCTCCAGCACTTATACAACATTTTTTAATCAAATTTAGGCTCATTCCCCCATCCATGCCCACCCCTTACGTCTCCCCACCCCCTACCAGAGCTTATGGATTCTGTCATACATGTTAAGTCCTGTTTTGCATCTTTTTCTCAGTCTTTTATAATCTTTTTGATGCACAAGTTTACTGTTTTGGTCAGTTCTTTGAATAGGTTTTTTTTTTTTTCCCCCTTTAATTTTATATTATTCCAAAATATGTATATATATATGTACTGCACACATAAATCAAAATTACAAAGTCTGAAAATAAACTATAGGTTAATTCCTAAAACATGTAGAGATTCACATCTTTCTTTTTAATAGATGGAACCAAATTAGCATTTGCTTTTAAGGAATACTTTTAGCTTCCAATATCTGGTAACAACACTTTATTTTTTTTTTTAATTTTATTTATTTANTGATTTACGTATGTTGAACCTTCCCTGCATCTCTGGTATGAATCCAACCTGGTCATGATGAATGATCTTTTTGATGTGGGTCTGTATGTGATTTGCAAGTATTTTGTTGAGAATTTTTACATCTGTGTTCATTAATGATATGGGTCTATAGTTTTCTTTGTTTGTATCTTTGCCTGGTTTTGGTGTTAGAGTGATGCTGGCTTCATAGAGGAATTTGGGGTATTTCCCTCTGTTTGTATCCTTCTGAAAAGTTTGAGTAGTAACAGTTGTAAGACTGCTTTAAATGTTTTATAGAATTCTGCTGTGAAACCATCTGGTCCTGGGCTTTTTTTAGTTGGGAGGCTTTTTATTACATCTTCAATTTCCTCAAGTATTATGGGTCTGTTTAAGCTTGGTTAAGTTTTGGCGAATCCCAGGATTTCAGATATTCATCCATTTCTCTTAGGTTTTCAAATTTAGTAGAGTATAGGTTTTTGAAGTATTCTCATATGATTGTCTGGATCTTTTTTTTTAATTCATTTTTTTATGTTTATGAGTGTACTATCTGCATGTAGGTTGGTGCACCCATGTCATGCAGTGCTGCAGAGGCCAGAAGAGGGTGTCAGATTCCCCTGGAACTGGAATTAAAGATGGTTCTTAGCCACCATGTGGGTGCTGGGAATCGAACCCAGGTCCTCTGCAAGAGCAGTTGGTGCTCTTGACCGCTGAGCCATCTCTCCAACCCCTGGATCTTTCCTTTATCTGTTGTGTTTCCCCTTTCATCACGAATGCTATTGATTTGGAGTTGCTCTTTGTTTCTTTTGGTTAACTGGGCTAAAGGTCTATTTTGTTTCTTTTCAAAGAACCAGCTTTTGGAGTCATCGTTTTGTTTTGTTTTTTGTATTGTTTTCTTTATATTTCATTGATTTCTGCTCAGATTTTTGTTATTTCTTCCTGTCTGTTGGGTTTAGGGTTCATTTGTTGTCTCTCAAGTGTTTTTAGCTGCAGTGTTAGATAGTTTGTTCTTTCTGTTTTTTTAAGGTGGGCACTTAGGGCTATAAATTTCCCTCTTAGGACTGACTTTAATGTATTCCACAGGTTTTGTTGTGTTGTATTATCATTTTCATTTAGTTCCATAAAATGCTTTTATTTCATTCTTTATTTCTTCCCTGACCCACTCATTGTTCAGGATTGTGTTTAGTCTCCATGTGTTCTTATAGTTAGTAGGGTTTACCCTGGTGTCAGTATTGAGCTTTATTGCACTGTGGTCTGATAGAATGCATGGAATAATTTCAATCCTTTTGTATTTGTTGAGATTTCTTTTGTGTCCCAGTATGTGGTCGATTTTGGAGAATGTTCCATGTGGTGCTGAGTAGAAAGTATATTCTCTGGTGTTTGGGTGGAATATTCTGTAGATATCTTTGAGGTCCATTTGGTGTATTGTATTGTTTGGTTCTGATGTGTCTGTTTATTTTTTGTCCAGTTGACCTATCCAGGGGGCTCAGTGGGGATATTGAAGTCCCCCACTATTAGCGTGCTGGGATTAATCTGTGTCTTGAGGTTCTGTGTTTATAAAGTTCTGTGCACCAGAGTTTGGTCTATAAACATTTAAGATTGTGAAATCTTCCTGGTTAATTTTTCCATTAATAAGGATATAATGGCCCTCTTTGTCTTTTCTGAGTAATTTTACTCTGAGGTCTATTTTGTCTGATATTAGAATAGCCACCCCTGCTTGCTTTTTGGTACCATTTGCTTGGAACATTTTTTTCCATCCTTTCACTCTAAGGTGGTGTCTGTCCTTGAGGGTGAGATGGGTTTCTTATAGAGAGCTTATAGATGGATTCTGTTTCCTAATCCATTCTCCCAGTCTGTGTCTTTTGATTGGGGAGTTTAGACTATTAATATTTAATTGAGAAATGCATGTTACTTCCTTTCAACTTATTTTTCGTTTGCATTCTTGGTCTAGGTATTTATTTACTGTTGTGCTTTTGGTAATTTCTCTCTTGGGTTGCTTAAGGACAGTTGCTCCTTTCCTCTGTTCTTTGAATTGCTTCAAGTATTTTCTGAAGTGTTGGTTTTTTTGACATGTGTTCTTTCATTTTATGTCATGAAAGAGTTTTCCTTCTCCTTCAACTATCATTGACATTTTTGCTGAGTATAGTAATCTGGGTTGGCATCTAAAGTCATTTAGCACTGGGAATACTTTGGTCCCTGTTCATCTGGCTTTCATAGTTTGCACTGAGAAGTCAGCTGTGATTCTGATTGGGTTTCCCCTTATATGTAACTTGTTGTTTTTCTCTGTGGTTTTCAGTATTTTGTCCTTGTTTTGAGCATCTAGTGTTTTAACTATGATACAAGGTGGGGAATTTCTTTTCTGGTTTTGTCTATTTGGTGTTCTATGTGCTTCTTGTATTTGTATGGATTTGTATGGGCTACATTTTCTTTTTGTTATTTTTTGGCCCATGCTCCAGACACTACCTGGGCAACTGGACAGAGTGTGTGCGCCCCGGCTGTCCTTCTATCCATGCATGCAGCTCCTCTCTATGGTTCTAGCATTGGGCAGTGGGAGCAGGGGTGGGCTGCCACAAGCCTGCACACCAGAAACCCACCTGGGCAACTGGGCATGGGGTATGTGCGCCCCAGCTGTCCTGTCCACACAGCGCAGCACCTCTCTGTGGTTCTAGCATTGGGCGGTGGGTGCAGGGGGGGGGGCCGCCAAAGGCCTGCACGCCAGAAACCCACCTGGGCAACTGGGCACGGGGGTGTGTGTGCCCCTGGCTGTCCTTCTATCCATGCATGCAGTTCCTCCACTGATGGCACTTTTTTAAACACATATTTTGTACAAGATTATCAAATCTAGACCCGTGTTCCCCACCAGAGCTCATGCATTCTGCCAAACATGCTTTTCATCTCTTTCTCAGTCTTTCTCAATATTCTCCATGTGGAAGTTGACTGTTTTGAACAGAAGTTCACTGTTTCAGTCAGTTCTTTGATGCAGTCCTTTCTGTTGTTGTTGTTTCCAATATGTATCACTCTCAACTGCTTGGACAAAAGCTCAAGGGACAATGCACACGTGCAAAGAAATACATGACATAGATAAATCTGCACTAGCATCCACAGATGTGGGATACAATTCATCATTTGATTTTCCTGGGACTGTGTTACTTCACTCAGCATGATTTTTTTTTTTTTTTTTTTTTTTTTTTTTTTTTTTTTTTTTTTTTTTTTTACTGCTGCATAGAACCCGTTGTTGTAGATGTACCACGTATTTTCTCTCTTTTTTTTTTTAATTACTTTCTATTTTTCTTTTTCTTTTATATTTTTTTAAAAATAAAACAATTAGGTGCAGCATGTATGACCCATAACGCCACGATTGCCATGCACCACACTGGTTCCAACCAGCCCATCCCAGCTATGAGGCCCTCCATCAGCGGGGGCTTGTATAAGTTCAATCAAGTTGAATCAGAGAGTTGTCCAGAACTATATTGCATGTAGTTTATTTCATTCACGACGCCTAACCACAGGCCTTACTTCTAACATGCCCCTTACTCTATTCCAAGATGGTATGTTCCCTTAGGCTGAGGAAAGGGGCACAGGTGGGACAAGAACAAAATACAGTACTGTTCCTGGGGAGCTGTTTGTCTTGGACTCCTGGTCAGTTCTGGCTGCTTTTCCTTTCAGGGCTGACAGTTTGTTCAGGAATAACCTTTCAAACCTAGTCATAATGAAGCACAAAAGCAATTAAGATTATATTAGTGTATTTAAAAACACTACATATGTTATGGTGGTTACTTTGGTATTGAAACAATGTTTGGATGCTATGTTAATTCATGAGATTACGTTTTTTTTTCTGTAAAATAATGACGGTCTTACTGTTGGCTTATACATCTCCTCTAACCTACGAGGATGTAAGCTTGTGGCATCAGCCGTGGGTTATTCCCCAAAGGAGAGGCTATAATAGCAATTAGATTTGGGATAATATACAGGCACAATGGCTGCCTGACTGCGCACAATGTAGTTTCCATGCGGTGAGGTGTAGCTCTGGGTGCTGATGGAGGAGTCCTTGCCTTGACCGAGGAAGAGAGCCCTATATTTGACTTTATTGGTTTAGTGGGTCTTTGTTAACACTCCTCTGGGTAATTCCCAGAGGACCACTGTACCCTTGCAAGTGGGGTCTCAATGCATCTTTCCCATGCTTACATCATGCTCTTTCACAGCAGGGCCTTACAGCATCACCTCTCTTCTTTTCAGTATTCACATTTTACAGACAAGGAACCTTTACCTTATGGGGGGGCTTGGAATCCCTGCCAACACTCTCCTTGTAAAATAATCCATTGCTGATATCAGAGCCCCTGTATTAATATATTTTGTGCTTAAATAATCATAGCTTAAAGAGACTTTACTTATTTGATTCTGAATAGCAGATAATCCTTTTCACAGTTCCTATGTCCATTAGTCAAATAAAGAAAGCAGTTTTTTGATAAACCAGTTTTATAAGAGATTACATCTATATCAGTTGGCTCCTCCAATTTACAGTTAGAGAACACCTCATCATCATCGATATTCTCCGTGTTCTAATGGGGGAGTTAAAGAAGTCTCACTCAGTATTAAAACCTTGGGGGCACCTAAATTAAGACAGTTTCTTAGACTGCAATTATAAATAGTTTGTCACCCTGGTGGGCGCACGCCTGTAATCCCTAGCACTTGGGAGCAGAGGCAGGCGGATCTTTTAGTTCAAGGCCCCTGGTCTTCAGAGTGAGTTCCCAGACAGCTGGGCTTACAGGGGAAACCCTGGTCTGAAAAGACCAAAAAAAAAAAAACAAAAAAAAATAGTTGTTAAAAGTGGGTCCCCACCGAGGGGTTTTTGATGTCTGTGCATCTGAGAGGCTTTTCGTTCTTTCGTCTTCCTTCAATGTGCAACGGGCAAAACCTTTCTGCTGGCAATTATTGGACCTCCTACACATGCAAAGCTGGTATCTTTTCTTCTCAGGCAGTTGAAGGGTTGTGACATTTTTGGACCTGTTTTGGAACATACAAATCTTTTTCCCGTATTATTTTTAAAAATTTGAATGCAAGGTTTTTGACAAAAAAGGTTTCATATATAACTGTAATCACTCCCCTTTTTTATTTTTAGGTTTGCGGTTTTTTTGACCCATGAGTCACAAAAAACAGTTGTATTATACACAACTACAGGGTGGAATCAAGACACAGAATTCATCAAATTCAACCCAAACCTTGTTTTGGGTGGACTGTATGCTACCAAGCTTTCCTCTTCTTCGCCCTCTCTTTTCGCCCTCAGAGACTCTTTCCGACCTGTTTTCCATCTTTCTGAGCTTGCTATCGCATCTTCCGCCCTGTACTCGTATTTCTCCTCTCTAACACCTCTACTCGCTCTTCTCCGCTCATTACGATACTCGTCCTTCTCTTTATTGATCCTCATGTGTATCTTCTCATCGTTACAACTTTATCTTCGTGTCCCTCTTATATGCCTTCCCTCTTCCTAGGTTTGTCGCCTCTCTCTTTCATCAGCCTCAGCTCCCCCGCTCCCGCTCGCCACCCTGCGTGAAATTGCTACTTCTCTCTCCCGCTTTCCGCCTCGTTACAGACACTCGCCCTTTTTTATCTCTCCCCTCTCTTTCTCTCCTACATCTTCCGTCTCCTGACCCAGCGGCAGGAAGAGGGCAAGACCGTTCGGACTAGGGTGCCTTGGCGCAACTGAATTTGCGGATCGTGGTCCCTGCTGTCCTTTTAAGGTTTTTGCATATGGCCCTTTGTGGCTGTGGAGGTTTGGGAGTATCCCCCCCAGCCTGGGATTAGAAAGGTGGTTGGTCCCGATTGGCTTGATTATATCTAGTGTCTGTGGGGGCGGAGGTATCCGCCCAGCCGGTATTAAAGACACACTTTTGTGACTCTTGAGATTTGATATCTCCAGAGGCCCAGCGCAGGGGCCGGGAGCGGGCTTGAAGACCCCCCCCCCCCCAAATGAGATTACGAAGAAGCATCTGAAGGAGCAAGCAAAGAACGCCTTCAACACAGTGAGAGGCATTTAGGACTCACATTTAAATACAGGCAAAGAGAAACAAACATACCAGGGACACAACGAAAGGACAACACGGGAAAGTGTGCGGATAATCCCGCACAAAGTTCTACCAACCCTATGGAGGAATCCTGCAAGGGGGATCCCCCAGGGGATGCCCCAGGACACAGAAACACAGAAACACAATTGTGAACATGCTTAAAGAACTACAAAATCATAAATAAACAAATTCAGAACTAATAAAGCAATGCAGACCGAGAGAGAAAGGACAACGCTCCGAAGGAAGGTAGAAACTGAAAAAGTCCATGCTGAAAAAGAAAAGAAACCACCAGCAAACAAAAGAGCTACAAAGAGATCGAGAAGCTCCAAAAGAAAAAAGAAATTAAAACACTAAAAATCAGAAAGGAAATGAAAAAAGGAAATCAACACTCATCCATTCAAGAGAAATGAATGAAAAAAGCCTCAGAAGCGGAATGGAAAAGCAAACAAAGAATATCAATCACTTGTGACAACAACATAGAACAACTAAAAACCTCAGGAAAGATTATATAAAAATTTAAAAAATACACAAATGGAACAACCAGGAGCTGTGGGACACTATGAAAGATCAAAAACCTCACAGTCATAAAATAGAGATGAAGGAGAAGGACTCCCAAGCAGAACTTGCATCAATAGGATGATGTCATCCCATCATAACTTGATTTATCAGATTTTCAACAGAATAGTAGATGAAATTTTCTCCAAACTAAAAAAAAGACAAACCAATCCAATACAAGAAGCAAACATAGAATCCCATAACTCTAAATGTGATAGAAGAAAAGTTGGCAGCAGACTAAAGACATGAGTGCGTAGTGTAAAAAGCTTCCTAAATCAGACAGCAGCTGCACAGATTTAAGGTCGACAATTGAAAAAGGGAAACCTCCTCAAAACTCAAAAGCTTCCTGTACATCAAAGGAAAACGAATCAGGAAGTGAAGAGAAATCCCCAAAGGGGAGGAAACATTCACTGCAGATACATCTGACAAAGCTCTGATTTCCAGAATATAAACGAATCAAAAACAAGAAAAAGAAACAAACGACCCACTCAAAGATGGAGCAAAGAACAGAAACAGAGACTTTGCAAGAAAGGAATTAGAGATGTCTGAGAAACCCATCAAGAACTGCTCAACATCCTTCATTAAGGAAAATGGCAATTCAAAACCCACTGTAAGATATCATTTCACTCCTATATGACTGGCTAGGATCAAAAAACAAATGATAACCACGTGGCTGGAGAGGTTGTGGTGAATGGGACACACTCATCCACTGCCTGGTGGGAATGTACCTCGTATCAGCCACTATGGAAACAGGGTGGAGAACCCTTGGAAGACTTGGACTAAACTTGCCACCCGCCCAGCCATACCACTCCTGGGCATGATTCCACAAGACTTAATGCACCACAGAATACTTCACGGCCATGTTGTATGTTCACATCTCTTAACATAGCAAGAGCTGGAACCAACCTAAATCCCCCTCAACGGCGAGTGGATAGAAGAAATGTGGTACATCTACAATGGAAGTTCTTGCACAGTACAAAAAAACAGAACCTCACGAGCTTTGGGCGGAAAAATGTCCTGGGCTAGAGAGACCATCATGCCTAGTGAAGGAACACAGTCCCAGAAAAAACCAACAACAACCCGATGGTTCCCGTCATCTTGTGGATGCCTAGTGTCAATTACCTAGTTTTAAGTAGTTCTTGTGTAGGGCCCCCTTAGCTTCTTTACAAAGCAGTTGGACATAAATGCATTTTGGAAACAACAACAACAACGAAAATAGCTGCATCAAAGAACTGAACTGAAACAGTGAACTTCTGCCACACATCAAGGTCCCCTGGAAAATACTTGAGAAATACTAAAGATGGAACAAGCATGTTTTGGGCCAGAATGCACGAGCTCATGACGGATGGGGAATGTCGGGAACCACGGAGGTTCTAGATAAAAAAAAGAAAAAAAAAAAAAGAAGGCACATGAACCAACCATAGACAAGATCATAAAAGAAATCCTCCAACCACATCATGTTAAAATTAAAACACTAGACAACCATAACAAAGACAAAATCCTTAAGCGACAAGAGAAAAACAACAGTCATTAATGGGAAAACCTTCATAAGAAACACGGAAACTTCTCACAGCACGTGAAAGCAAGAGAACCTGGAGCAAAGCATTCCCAGTGTTTTGAGGGACAATGGATTCAGCCAGGTTACTATCCCCAGCAAAAAAATGTCAATCATGGTGGAAGGAGAGGGAAATCTTCCCTGACATAAGCAAGATGTTAGAATACATGTATGGAAAACTGACCCTTCAGAGACTACTTGAAGCAATCCAAAGAACAGAAGAAAGGACCAAACAAGCCCAGGCCACTAGAAATGAGAAATCAATAAAGATACAAACTTCGAGTAGAAACCTAAATCAAAAACCGCAGATGGATAATAAGGCAAAAGGAACAACACAAACATATCAGTCATAACGTAATATTATTGGACTACATTCCCCAATCAAAAGCCATAGACTGGGAGACTGGATTAGGAAACATAATCCATCTATATGCTGTCCTCAAGAAACACATCTTAAACCTTTAGGAAACAGAACCCACCTTAAAGTGAAGGGATGAAAAAATATTCCACGCCAAATGGTACCAAAAGAAAGCAGGTGTTGCTATTTTACTATCGGCAAAATAGACTCCAAAGTAAAAGAAATCAGAAAGAGACAAAGAGGCCAATTACAATGCATCAGCGGCAACAACTCCACCAAAAGATCTCACATTATGAATATATATAGCCCCAAATTCTGGTGCACCAAATTGTATAAAGACAATTCTCCAGACCACAAGTCACAGACTAAACCCAGCACACCCTAAGTAGGAGATTTCAATACCACCACTGAGTCCTTTGGAAAGATCCAAGACAAAAATAAACAGAGAGACCTCTGACGAACTTAATGTACAAACAAAAGATGACCTCATAGACCTCTACGAACATTCCATCCTAATAAAAGAGAATACAACTTTTTACTCAGCAACCCACGGAACAGTCTCCAAAATGAACCACAAATCCTGGGACAACAGAAGGAACCTCTACAAAACAAAAGATTGAATAAAGTTCATTGCATCCTGCGACCACATGCACTGAGCTACAACAAACAACCATGTAACAGCCCTCCTGCCGACAAGGAAAACAAATTAGACTGAACAACACACTTCTGTATAATTAATGGGTCAAGGAAAGATAAAGAAAGAAATAAAAACCATTCCTGCAACTGAATGACATGACAATACAACACAAACAAACTTGTGGGATACCTTAAAAGACAGTCCTAAGGGAAATTTATAGCCCTGGGGTGCCTACATTAGAAAACAGAAGCACAAAGTGAAGTGATCTAACACTACAGCTAAAAGCACTTGAGAGGCAACAACAATAAACCCTAAATGCAACAACCGGAAGAATAACAAATCAGAGCAGGAATCATATAAGAAACAAAGAAAAACATACAAAAATAGAAGAAGCAAATTTTGGATTCGTTTGAAAGGAATAAACAGATGACAGACCTCGAGCCCAAGTAAGCAAAAGAAGTAATAACTCCAAATCAATACATCTGTGATGAAAAGGAAAATCACATAGGACAAGGAAAAGATCAAGAAAGTTTTATATGGGAATATTACAAGACCTATATTCTACCAAGTTTTAAATAGAGAGATGGATGATCTGATCTTTGGGAATCACCAAAGTTTGGACAAGAGGAGACCAGCAGCTTAAACGACCCATAACATATGAAGAAAATAGAGGATGTAGAAGCCTCCCAATAAAAAAAGCCCAGCCCATATAACGGTTTTCACAGCTAATTCTATAAAAACATTTCCAAAAGACCTACAACAATTATTACTAAAACTCTTCAGAAGTTACAAGCGAGGTAAACTCCCCGCCCAATTCCTTCTATGAAGGCCAACACTCGCACTCTATTTACCAAAACCAGGCAAGACAGAACTAAAAGGGAGAATTATAATAGACCCACTCCCTCATGAAGCACACAGATGCCAAAAATTCTAAACAAAATACGTGCAAACCGTACATACCCACATCACGAAGAATCATCCATCATGACCAAGTGGATTCATACCAAAGATGCATGGGATGGTTCACATATGAAAATCAATAAAACATCATCAAACACATAAAAAATCAAAAGAAACAAAAACCAAACCAATCTCATTGATACTGAAAGCCTGTGAAACAAAGTCCAGCATCCCTCATGGACTTAAAGGTCCTAGAAGAAGTGGATTGGAAGGGACTTCCTCAATGATATCCAAGCCCATATACAGACAAGCCACACAATCCCATTATCATCCAATGGGGAGATGACAGAGGCATTCCCTTTTAAAGGTAGGAACTCGGCAAAGGCTTCCCCCTATAACCACTCCTCTTCCACATAGTGCATTGAAACCTTGCTAGATCAAATCGGGCAATAAGAAGGTAGTAAAGGTTACTTGGGACAAGAAGTAAAACTATCCCTATTTGCTGATGATATGATTGTTTCTTAGAGATGCAAAAAACTCCACCAGTAAAAAATCCTAGAAACGCTTAACAGCTTCAGCAAAGTAACAGGACACAAAATTAACACCCTTAAAACAACCAATGGCCTGTCGTTTACACGCAAGAACCGCAACTGGAAAGATTCAAAAGAGACCTTCCACTCCAGCATAGCCTCAAAAACAATATAATGCCTAGGAACAAACCTTAAAAAAAAAACCAAAGACACCAAAGCCTCTACAAACAAAAATTTTTAAACCCTTAAGAAGATTGAAGAAGACCCTCAATAAAGGTGGAAACCATCCCATGGCAATGGATTGGGAAATTAACCATGGTAAAAATGTCCATTTTTTTTAACCAAAACTCTTGTATAGAATTAATGCAATCCCAATCAAAAATCCCCAAGAGTTTTCTTCACAGGCTTGGAAACAAAAGTTCTGAAATTCATTTCGAAAAGCAAAAGACACCAAATAGCCAATCGATCCTGGTGAAAAGACTACACAGAGGGGATCCTCTATACCAGATTTTAAACGATACGAAAAGGGCTATAGTCATAAAGCTGCCATGGTACTGGCACAAAAAACATGTTTGACAATGGAACAAAACCAAAGATCCAATCTGAGCACATAACATTTCCCATCTCATATTTTGACAAGGGGGCCAAGAAACCCAATGGAGAAAAGACACAGGTCTTTCTCAGTGGTGTTGGCAAAACTAAATGACCACTTGTATAAGAATGAAATTAAACCCCGTACCTCCCGCCCTGTACAAAGTCAACTCCAGATAGATAAAAGACCTCACGGGAACCCAAAAATATGAAAGTGATGAAGAAAAGCTTGGCCTCAGACTATACGACATAGGCGTAGGAAAAGACTTCCTAAAATCAGACCCCTGCACAGAATTAAGGTCGACAATTGAACAAATGGGACCTCATCAAAACTCAAAAGCTTGTATGTGCAAAGAAACAATCAAGGAAGTGAAGAGATCGCACGAGTGAGGAAACCTTCACTGCAGATACATCGAACAAAGCATTGATTTCCAGAATAATAAACTACTCAAAAAGCAAATAAAAAAGAAAACAAACGACCCCCTCAAAAGATGGAGCAAAAAAATGAAACAGAGACTAGACTTCACAAGCGGGAATTAGATAATGTCTGATAAAACAACCTCAAGGATTCCCAACATCACTAATCATTATAAAAATGCAAGCATGCATAACGGCGGCCGGGGCTTTAATAAATCAGTGCTTACCCAGTAGACTGTCTAGGCTCAAGAAAACAATGATACGGGGCAAATGGTGGAGAGGTGTGGGGAAAGGGGGGAACACTCAAAATCCAGCTGCTGGTGGGAATGTAAACTCGTACAGCCACTATGGAAAAGCATTGGAGAACCTCATTGGAAACTTGGAATGGAACTTGCCACCCGACCCACCATACCAATCCTGTCATGTACCCTCAAGGCTTACGCCACCACAGAGATACATGCCGGGCCATGTTTATTTCGGCTCTCTCCACAATAGCAAGAGCTGAACCAACCGAAATGCCAATGCCCCTCAACCTGACGAGGAAGAGAGGAAATGGTGGTACATCTACAAACAAGTAGTTCCTATGCAGCGTAGAAAGACGAAGTCACGCGCTTTGCAGGAAAAATGGCTGGAGCTAGAGACCATCTATGCTGATTGAAGTAACATAGCCCCAGGAAAACAAACGACGATGGTAATCCCTTATCTGTGGATTCTAGTGCCATTTACCTAGTTGTATTTCTTGTTTAGGGCCCCCTGAGTTTCTGTACAAAGCAGTTGGACAGAATGCATTTTGGCAACAACAAACAACACCACAACAACACCAGAAAATACGGCATCAAAGAACTGACTAACGTAGACTTCTGCTCAAAACATCGAACGTCCCCAGGAAAATTGGAGAAAGACTAAGATGGAAGCTGTTTGGCAGAAATAGCACGAGCCCTCTGATGGGGTCGGGGAGATGAGCGGGAACCGGGTCTAGAAGGGTTTTTAATAAAAATAAAAAATAATACAATTAAAAAAAATTTCTACAAGGTGATCTGTTACAATACAGGAAAATTTAGAGAACATTTGTCATGTGCCAATCCCAAAGTTTGATTGTATTAATACAGATTTTTAAAGTTAAAAGTATTAGCCGGGAGTGGTGGCTCACACCTTTTATCCTAGCACTTGGGAGGCGAAGGCGGTGGATCTTTGTGAGTTGGAGGCCCAGCCTGGTCTACAGAGTGAGTTACCAAACACCGGGAACTACAGGGAGACCCTGTCTCGAAAAACCAAAAAAAAAAAAAATGTGACAACAATTTATATTTCCATTTAACTCAGGTACATTACCATTGTTTATCAGAACCTTTAAACTATGTTAACCAATCGTTTTATTAATATACACAGAGGTAACTTTATTAGGTCCTAAAACACCATGTAAACCTGTAGACAGAGTCTGGAAAAAACTGGATACTTGTTGAACACACGTCAATTACATCTTATTAATCAAGTATAACCCCTGTTCCCCTCTCCCCCACCCTCACACATCTTTCCCGATTCACCATTTCAGTGTGTCGGATGCAGTCCTTTCTGTTGTTCTTGTAATATGAGCAACCCATCGCCACGAATATTTATAAACTGGGTTATTGGTGCTGGCATCCACATATGAAGGAATACCATTCGGCGTTTGGTTTTCTGGGACTGTGGTACGTCACTTAATGTTAATGTCTTCTGCTTCAAGTCCATTGACCGGTAAAAGTTCATGATGTTGTCTTTTCTTACTGCTGCATAGAATCCCCAGTTGTGTACATGTACCGAACATGTTCTCTGTCCCACTCGTCATGTCGGCGCATGGTGTGTTGGATTCCAGCTTTTTGCTATTGTGAACAGAGCTGCAATAAATTAGCTGTGCATGTATCTCTCAGTAAGATGAGTCCTGTGGGGGATAGCCCCGGAGTAAATTATGACTGGGTCGAATGGAAGGCTCATTGTGAGTCTTCTAAGGGTTCTCCCACACTGCTTTCCATAGTGGCTGTACCAAGTTTACATTCCCACCAGCAGTGGAATGAGTGTTCCCCCCTTTACCCGCAACACGTCCAGACACTTGGTGTCTTTTGTTTTTGTGGTCCTAGCCAGTCTTATTGAGTAAGAGGATATCGTAAAGTGGGTTTGATTTGCATTTTCCTTATGATTAATAATGTTGACCTTCCGTAAGTGTTCGCAAGCACTCTCTAGTCCTCCTTGGGAGAAGTTCTTTGTTTCAGCTCTTGCTCCATCTATTGAATTGGTCATTTGTTTCTTTCTTTGTTGTTTTTTGAGTAGTTTATATTATATACTCTGGAATCAGTGCTTTGTCATATGTATCTGCGGTGAGGGTTTCCTGCACACTCTGTTGGATTTCTCTTCACTTCCTTAGATGATTTTCCTTCCTTTTGATGGTTACAGAAGCTTTTGGGGTTTAATGAGGTCCATTTTCGATTGTCGACCTTATTCTTGAGCAGCTGCTGTCTGCTCAAGAAGTCTTTTGACTTAGCCGTACGGCTATGGCTTGTAGTCTGCTGCCAGCTTTTGCTTCTATCACCTTCAAAGTTTCTGGGGTTTCAATATTGAGGTCGTTTATCCATCTGAGTTGACTTTTGTACAAGGCAAGAGGTGTGGTATTAATTTCATTCTTTCTAACAAGTGGGGGTGATCCAGTTTTGCCAAACACCACATGCTGAGAATGCTGTCATTTCTCCATTTGTGCTTATCTTGGCCCCCTTGTCAAATAAGTGCTAAAATTGTAATGTGCTAAGGTTTGGATCTTTGGTTTTGGTTCCATTGGTCCAACAGGTCTGTTTTTGTCCATACAGCTGTTTATGTTATGACTAGAGCCCTGTAGTATATTTTTTTGAAGTCTGGGGTTAGAGATCCCCCCTGTTGTTGCTCTTTTCACTCACGGTTATTTTGGCTATTCGAGGTCTTTTGTTGTTTCATGTGAATTTAAGACTTTTTTTCCAAGCCCTGTGAAAAGAAACTCTTGGGGATTTTAATTGGGGTTGTGTTAAATCTATACAAGAGTTAAATCTATACAAGAGACTGGATAGAATGGACATTTTTACTTTTCCCAATCCATGAGCATGGGAGGATTGTTCCATCTTCTGAGGTCTTTTCCTTCAATTTCTTTCTTTAGGGTTTAAAAATTTTTTTTTTTTTTTTTTTTTTTTTTTTTTTTTTGGTTAGGTTTGTTCCTAGGGTACTTTATTGAGTATGTTTTGAGGCTATTGTGGAGTGGAAGGTCTCCTTGAATTCTTTTTTTTTTTTTTTTTTTTTTTTTTTTTTTTTTTTTTTTTTTTTTTTTTTTTTTTCTAGATTTATTTTTTGTCCTGCCACTTTGCTGGAGCGGTTAATCGTTTCTAGGAGTTTTTTAGCATCCCTTAAACATCCATATCATCAGCAAATAGGTAGAGCTTGACTTCCTCTTTTTCCCAATTAGTACTCCATTAA
>VZQC01014935.1:0-88933 GCA_009823505.1 Rhizomys pruinosus
TAGAATATTCAGTGGAACTCCACTGACTCAGTTCGAAGGCAGGGAACAAGGCCCTGGCTAGTCGAGCCGTAGAGCGCACACACCGTGGGAGCCAGTCTGTCTCATTGGAATTCAAAGGGCCTTGTACCCATGAGTATTCATACAGATCCTTGCTTTCATTTGGGACTTCACTTGGATCCTGACACTGCTCTCGGGTGAGGTCGATCACTGTGCAAGTCAAATTTGCCAAGGCATACTGCACAACATAAGTAGTGTTGGTGGGGCTGGATACAGCGATGTAATGTTGAAGAGGCCCATCACCCAAACAGGCCCTTAAGTCTTGTCTGAGGATAGACTGGAACCATGAGTTGTTGGCTCTAACCAGGAACCCATAGAGCAGGCGTGTAACCGTTTGAGGATCAGCCTGAATTGAGTCGTCGTTTCTTCCTCCTGCAAGTGCATACAGTGCACGTGCCAGCACTGTGGCCACGCCTGCCAGGGCCTTGGCAGTGTCTGTCACATAGTTCAGGTCCTCTTCTGGGCTCTGCCACTCAGGATAGCTCACGTTTATGTTTTCCGCAGTGTCATAAATGCTCTGGTAAAAGTGATTATTGAAGACACCTGAGTGGTCAGCCAGAACGACACCGGAGATATTTCGAGCTCGAAGAAATCACTGTAGAGAGGATGGTGGGAGGGGCTGGGACAGAGTCTGTTTCTGGAGGACGACCGAGGGGATGCCAGCAGCGCTCCTCTCCAATGTGTCCAGGAGACCCTTCACCTGGTTTCTCACAGACTCATTTTTCTGAGACATGGGATCTGTGTGCATCCAGAGATCTAGTGAAGTTCTTAAGGCCACCTGTCCCAGCTCTACAAATGAGTCGATGTTCTCCAGCCACACAGGAAACATGCCCCTTTCCATATCATACACCATTCTTGAGCTGCCAATATAGTCAAACGTTTCCCCCTGGAAGAAGACAAACATCACATTTCGGGGCAGGGTGGCCACATCAGGTGCCTTGTGCAAAGCTTCAGCTGCAGTCCAATTGAGTGACAAAAGAGGCAGCAGCACTCTCTGCCCCCGGCGCCACATTCCAGAAAAAGGACCTGCTATCCAGCCGGGTGGCAGCAACCACAACCTTGTCATTAGGTTCTAATGTCTCAGACGTGTTTATAGGCTTAAGCATTCTCCATACGTTGTAGTCAGACAAGGGATCACAGACGATTTCTGGGTTGATGCTGAAGGTGCTCTGGATGAAGCTGCGGCGCATGCAGGTGGCAGTACTGAGGACGGCGTGCATGTGTGAGAAGAGCTGCATGGCACACAGCGGGAAGGTCAGTGCAGAGCCATTTTGACCCAGGTTGTGATCCTGATAGCACTGCTTGATGACTTTGGTCTCATTCTCATCTTCAAGTAGAAAGATGGGAAAACTGAAGTCTTCATAAGCTAAGCCATTGCCCAGTTTGTTCCATTGCATCTTTTGGCAGTGAGCAAACTCTGACCCATAGGAGTTGGAGTAAATGCCAAACCCATCATTTGGGCACTGCACACTAGGAGAGAAGCCTGAAATGGAACCAGGCTTGGCTGGAGTCACTGCAAGCCCAGCTATCCGGCTGGTTCTCCCCTTCAGCTTTTCCATTTGTTTTTTTTTTTTTTTTTTGTATTTTGACAGAGTTATTTTTATTAAAATACACATCCATGAGCAAGTTCTCCTCTTGTTCTGAGTCTAATGGGCTTGGGGCCCCTACCTGTTGACTACTCAGACCCTTGGTGCTTCTCAGGACCTTTGAAACATTCATGTTTGCAAAACCCCAAAGGGAACGGGACTTTAGCTAGTTCTCTCCCTGACAATGTGTTCATCTTAGGCATCCAAAACAGCAGATTCAACTTCAGAAAGATGGTTACAGGATATGTTCTAGGTTGCTTTTTTTTTTTTTTTAGTCTTTTCATAGATCAGGGTCTCTCTGTACCCCAGTGTCCTGGAACTTGCTCTCTAGAAGGCTGACCCTTAATGTCCTGGTAAAGAGCTTGCCTTCCAGTAGAACCATATAAGGGGGATGGGGGCCATCAGTCAACACCCACTGCAGGTCTTCTTCTCTCTCCACTACGTGAATAACCCCTGTGTCCCCACTAATTGAAGACTGGCAGCCAATCTGATGAGTGACATTGAGCAGACGGACACAGGGAGCTGTTTTATTTAAGGGGACGTAGATCTTCCTTTCTACTGAGTTTCCCCGACACAAACCTGCCAGCATCATGGAGAAAGACAGAAAGTGGAGCAGACCCCGGCTTCCCGGGTCAGGCCCCCAGCCATCCCCAGCCTGTGGCCATCTTGCCTCTCTGCAACATCACTCTCTTAAAGAAGGTAAACTCTCCCACACCCAGCATTGATCAACTGTCAATAGTTCCTCAGGCAAAGTTGGGGCTTCTTATGCATTTCCCTAGTTCTATGCTAGGTTTTGGTCTGCTTGAGCTTGCATGGGTCTTGTGCATGCTGTCACCCTTATTGCTGTATGTTTATACTTGGAAAACTGTGTCCTTCAAGACACTCAAAATATTTAAAGGAGGTAATTTAATTTGCTAAAATTCAGAATAATAAAGTGAGAATTTTATGCTGGTAAGCCTAAAGCCATGATCATCACATTTAGAACAAACCAGTCCTGCTGTTTTTTGAATATTAATTGCTAATCAAAACACCAAAGTGGGAAAAATAAAAGTACTCCAACACAAACCTATAATTTATGCAGATTCAATAAAATCACTGTTTATGCATTTACTAAATAAATAGTTTTAAATCATGATATCGATTTTGAGAATAAGAAAAGAATTATTCATATTGACTTTCAGGTCAGGATCAGAAAGTGCAATGATAAGAAAATTACAATAATAAGTTGGCAACAGTAATCTCTGGTTCTTGGAAGATGATCCTGGAATATGGCCACCACAACTTCCACACTTGAGAGTAATTACTCAAATCAATAACCTGCATACAAAGTAATATTGGTGTTATTAATACATTCTTTTAATTTAACTCAACTTGACCTAACTACGGGAAGGGATTGTATGTCAACAGGCTCGATGAAGTAATTCACCAAACTTAAATTGGCCAATCTGAGACGCGAGGGTTGTCAGGGCTTTCAAGTGAGGTATAGTGATATACATAGCAGCAGCGTGCCGGCAGCAGGGGGTTGGCTCCTCTGGGAGCATTGAGGGGAGGATATGCCTAGATTGCTGCAGACATCAGGCCCCTCTGTGATCCTACCTAGTAACAACTATTTTTAATTGATTCACTTAACGAAGCTTGACCTTCTAGGTGCTCAAAGGTTTTAATACAGAGAACTTTCTTGAACCCCCCCCCCAAGAATTAGGAGAAGTATGATGATGATGGAGGTCGTTCTCCAGTGTAGATTGGAGCCAGCTGTTTATAGAGGTATTCTCTTGTAGAATCAGTAAAACTGCCTTCTTTAAATTGACTTAATGGACATAGAAACTCTGCAGAGAGGGACTATTCTCTATTCAAGAGCCATCCAATATAAGTGCTGAAGTTCTCCTTAAGCTATGAGCTTAAACAAAATATATTAAATACAGGAGCTCTGACATCAACAATGGGTATATATTCTACCAAGGAGGATGTTCGCCAAGGGATCCAAGCCCCCACAATAAAGTAAGCTCCTTGCCTTCAAACTGGAATCTGCCTAGCGAAGAGTAGGCGAATAAGCCCCTGCTGGTGAGAACCTGGATATAAACATGGGAAAGGATGTATGGAGACCACACTTCATGCAATACAGATGTCTCGAATGCCAGAGACAGTGTACAAAAGGCCACTATGAAACCAATAAAGCCAACTATAGGTCTCCTTGAGTCAAGCAAGATTCTCCTCCGTTCAAGCAACCAGCTCACTCATACCTACATTAACCTGGAATACTGTGACAGCATAGACAGCCATAGTCTTGTATACTCCCAAATCTAATTGGCTTATTAGCCTCTCCTTGGAGGAATAACCCACGGGCTGATGCCACAAGCTTACATCCATCTAATGGTTAGGAGATTTTATAAACTCATGAAGACCCTTCATACTTAACAGAAGAAAATGTAATTCATGAATTAACATAATCATCCAAACATCTAGTGTGTCTATACCCAAAGTAACCTTCCATAACAATTAGTACATGTTTCAAATACCTATATATCTAATTGCTGTGCTTCTCATTAGTACGGATCAAAAGCTATATATATATACTGTTTAATAATCTATATATCTAATGCATTGTGCTTCATTACGAGACTAGACAAAGGTTAATGCCCGGACATAGACTGGCACCACATGAAAAGAAAACAGC
The DNA here is from genome assembly GCA_009823505.1 of Rhizomys pruinosus. Classification (NCBI taxonomy): domain Eukaryota; kingdom Metazoa; phylum Chordata; class Mammalia; order Rodentia; family Spalacidae; genus Rhizomys; species Rhizomys pruinosus. Next base: position 4,318 of record VZQC01014935.1, read on the forward strand.
AGAATTACAAAACCAACACATTCAGGCTCCAGAAGAAAGTAGACTGTTTTGCTTCTCATCCACTTGTGCACCCTTTCTAAAGCCTAGGCAACAATCTGTGAAGTAGGGAACGCGGTAGAATGTAAGGGCTGCGATTGGGGTGAATGGTGAAACTATCAACAATATTAGACTGGACACTCATTTGATCAACTTGATTGAACATACAAGCCCTCCCCCCCCCCGCTGGATGATGGGACACATGCGGCTGTGTGGGTTTGGGCACAACTGCTAGCAAATGGTTTTACATGAAGCAATGCCTGTACTCATAAAAATAAATAAAAAAAAACATGAAAACAAAACAAACAAAAAAGCAGAGAAAGATGCAGAAAACTTTATACCGGCAGAATGCATGATCTGAGATGGGTGGTGGGGTGGGGGAAGGAAGGGGATATATTGCCTGAAAGCTGAATTGAGGAAAAAATGTATTGAAATGACCAAAGATCAATAAAAAAAAAGAAAAAAAAAAAGAAAATGAAAAAATGTCTTTGTGCCGATTAATTTCTTTAGAATACTTTCAAAATTGTTCCTTTTGTTTTGTTTTGAAAGAACAATCCATTATTGATTTTCATAGTCACCTTCCTAGGCATCAGAGTTCCTTGCTCTACTTAATACTCTTTGAATCTGACTTCATCCCTCTCTAAAGTCTCTCTAGCTTCTGGCAACCACTATTCTCCTCTCTGCTTTTTGAGATCATGGTTTTCAAACTCCCACAGTGGAACAAAAGAGTTGAGGAACTGTCTTTCTTATGCCTGTTCATTTGCAATTTACAAACATTAATCTTAATTATATAAATTCATAAATTTATTGAGGTAAAAGAGAAACAAAATTGAAGTGAATTTGTATTATTTTCTAAAAATATAATGTTTCTGTATGTTTATGACTTATAGTAGCAAATTTACTACTACAGTGGGAAAAATCTAATCTCACAAAATCTAGAAACATGAATTATTCAAGTTCCCTTCCTATGGCAATGATATATATTATATACTCTAGAAAAGATCCTGACTACAATAAACAACTATTAAAGTTCTCAGATTGTACACAGATCCCACCTCTTGTTTAAATTTCATATTTGTTGCTACATTACCACCATTTACAGCAGTTTTCCACCATGTCCTCACTTCTTCCTGTCCACTTCAGCCCTAGTAATCACTCTTTTATTTTCTCTCTTTATATATTTAACCTTTTATTTTTTATAATATTTTATTGAGGAATTGTGTATGTCATTCATTATCTTTGAATCAGTGTACATCAAAGTTGGAATTACAATATGTGCAGTGCATTATGGAATTCTCTTTCATTTTGGTAGGATTAAAAACACATTTTTTATGTTTCTTGCCTTTGAACATTATACATCAAATTTTCCATGTTTTGTGAAAGACTATTTATAATTAATATGATGAGTTCTAGGCCAGAAATTATATTTATATTTCTTGTGTGTAAAAGTGAAAACATTCTAATTATCATTTGTAAATGCATATATTCTTAAAGTAATTTGGATTTTACTAATTGAATATATTCTGAAAAAATATCATATGTAATAAAATCCTTGGACACTGTGCAGAATACATTTCTTTCCAAATTATGTGTATTTAGCCTGAGATAATTTTTATTACATTTACTTTACTCAAAATATCATAGAAATCATTTTTCTTACATATTTTGCATAGGGCAGGCAGACCCAAAAAGGACAGAGTGAATTTGTATTTGTGGTGAATATCCATACTATATTTTATGTAAAGTACCCACATATGTAATATATCCTGTGCATACTCTCTTATTACCATAAATACAGTTCTAAGTTCTGTAATGATGGCTTTTTCCTATCCAATTGAATATCATCCTGTCAGTCTACAAACTTCTGCGCATTTTTTTCAAGAGAAAGCCTTCCATAAAATAGGGACACTTCAGAGCACCAAATAAAGGAATTATAAAACTGTCACAGATGTCAGCATACATTGCAGTGAACAGCAGATAGCATTGCCTGGAAAATAGCCATTGTATCAAAGAAGTTCTTTATGGTTTGGCAAATAGCATACACTTAGACAAACTAGAAATGATGTTCCTATATAAAATATTTGCATAATTTAGTACATGGTTAATTTTTCTGACATAAAGCTATGTTTCATTTTACAATATTTTTATTGATTTTAATTAAATAAAATTCAAGGGATCTATGAAAATAAACATTATTTTAACAGAAATAATCTGCACATGAGGAAAAACATACTACTATCATCCACAAAATTAATTCACACTTTTGTAAAAAATTATGGAGCTTAACTTCAAAATAGTTGATCTAAATAATGGTGTGTGTGTGTGTGTGTGTGTGTGTGTGTGTGTGTGTGTCTTCACAAAGAATGGAGACAGCTGGAAATTACAGACAGATAAAAGTCAGAAAATGCTACAACTAAAGCCAGTTACATAGTTATTCAAAATAAGTCTAATTTTACAGTCTCATGTCCTGACTAGAGATAATATTCAAGAGATATGTATGATATTTAACGAACTCTCCTTGCTAACAAGATTCTTCATTCTCCCTTTTTATTATTTTATTGTCCTTTGTTCTATTTTTTTTTACATTAGACTCACATTTCAAGGCATTGTATTCATTTAGACATGTCATTAAGGAATTCTGGATTCAGGGTTTTATTATTTGATTACTGAATATTTTTCACACTCTGAAGCAAATTAGTATTCCAGCATTGCTGTTCACTGCTAGACACTGAACGCAGATAGAACACATTATGCATTAGACCAGTTAAAGGGTTTTAAATTAGATTTGTGACTTGAAAGTTTGAATAAGCAAACTAATAGAACACAAAATGAAGCAGAAGGAAAATTGGATTAATTTTCTATATCATTCAGTGTGAACATTTGATGTATTTTCTATTAAAACATCACTTAATTCAAGATGTAGTAAGTTCCCATAAGAGTGAAAATACACTATTTTTATAGATTATGTGTTACTTTTAAAATGGGAATTTGTTTAAATAGGTCAATCATATTTACTCTATCTTTTCCCAAATACAAATATTGTGGTTGTGATTATTCCAAATATTTATGCTATGGTCATTTTTCCTTTACAAGAACTACTACAAGTACTATAAACTATAAGTTATTCATACTCTATGAACTAAAGACAATTACACATGACTTTCTGCTCCTTTTTATTCCATAATTCCTTAAAAAATCCTATATTCCATCCACCCAGAGAAAAATGTTAAAAAGTTTTGACCAATATAATCAGCACATTTTTCAAATTCACTGCAAATCACAGATCAAGTCAGGCCTTAGTTATTTCACAGGCTCCTTATGGTCCTTTTAGGTAATGCAGACAATTGGAACCAAGTCTCTGAGCCTTGGCATCTGTTCAGACCTCTGAGATTCCTGTGCAGCATGCATATGTGTATTTATGGGTATCCCTGCATGTATTTTGCTGTTGTTTCATTCTTCTCTAATGCTACTGACATCATTAGTAATTGAAACAACTGCCACTGTTTGGAAACATGCCTGAATACAATTCCACCTCTTGCACAGAACTGGTACCAGGAATTCCTTCTCTGTGATAAACACTATGTTAATTTTAAATATCCATTGTCTTAGTACTTTGAACCTCAGTAAGTTGAGATTCAATCATGCTCTTGGGTTGATAAAATCCGAAATAGGATTTGTATCTTCTGTTTGTCTACAATGACAGCATAACAATCATTAATACCATACTTAGCTTGAACAAAAATATTAATTAATATTGTCTTTAGAATATTAGAAATAAAGTATATAAAAACTGAGATAAGAACAAGTACATATTTCTCTGGAGGATACCTAAGTGAATTCTAGGTATCTCCTTTGTTCTAAGTATATCTGCTTTTTATATAATGCAGAAAGTTTAAATAATTCCAAGTTTTGGGTGTTTAATTTTTGACTGGTGAATCATACATCAATAAATCCTTGTTTAGCAGAGAAAATTATATATATATATATATATATATATATATATATACATTGAGTGTGTGTGTGTGTGTGTGTGTGTGTGTGTGTGTGTAGGTAAGTCTTGAGCAGGTGTTCACAGCTGTTGTGTATTCACAAATGCAATGACGATGTAATATACATAAGACATTTATAGTGCCCCTTTAGCCCTCACTGTCTTACTATATCTCCTCTTCTATGATGTTCTGCCAGACTCAGAGCAGGTGATATATATCCCTTATCTAAGGCCGAGGACTCATCGTTCTCATAGTCCTGGGTCTTTAATGAGTTATATGTCTCTGTTTTATCCAGTTGCCCTTTGCTAAAATAGGCTTCTCTTACCAAGGCTAAGAGTAGCACCAACCTATGGATAAACATAAATTGTTAGAAATCAGTTTAATGGTCCGTTTAGTAAATCATCTGTGGGTTGTAGACTTTCCTTTAGGGACTGTGACCACAAGAATGGGGAAAAGTTGAGGCGACAGAGGAAAGATGAGGACAGAACACGAATAAAACTCATATGGAGTCTATTACTTTTTAACCAAACAGTGTAACATATGGGGGCACAGGGGCAAGGACAAAGTTATCCTGCAGGAGTTAATTCTCCATTCAAAGTCATGGATTTTTTTTTAAACAAAAACCCCAATGCCAGGTGTGTGGTATCTCCTTATGACCTATTGGTCAGAGAGGACCAAGAGGCTATTCAAACAATACAAGCTATTGTGAAGTTTCTTGAATTCCTGTCAGAAGTAGATGGTATGAAATAAATTGCTGAAGATAACAGACAGTTTGGAAACAGAACACAGGGAACTCAAAGACAGAACTCAGTAGAAGCTGCTTTCTGGTAAATATACTCTCAGTGCTATAAGGCATTTTGCATGAATTTGGGGAAAATCTTCAAGATTTATTCCAAAATTTTGAATAATTTCAAGCCACAATTTCTCATTTATATAATCACTAAGACTAATCCACATTAACTGATAGCAGTCTGGGGATAACTTCCCTTTCCTTAGGATTCTTCTCACCTTAGTGTGGTACATTAGGATTCTGACTAATAAATTTCAAACACAAGTTTTATGTGTATTTCCCATTTTTAAAAATAAAAATTAAGAAATTGAAATATTTTATTGAGATTTTTAGCATTTCATAAAATAGATCTTAATCATATTTGGACCCCATTGCCCCAGCACCCCTTCCACTGGATTCCATGCATTCTGTAATACATGTTAATTCAGATCCAGTCAAGAATTTGCACCCAGATGTTAAAGAACAAAAGCTCATTTGTGAAGCCTGTCTACTCTAGTCTGATATTTTTAGGACTCATGTAAAATTTTGCACAAAGCCAGCTTTAAAAATATGCAGTTATAGGTGTACTCAAGAATTTTATAGGAAAAGCATTTTATATTTTAAATATATAAAACCTTCTTCATTACTTATTTTTGGTAATTAAAAATATTTAAAGGTACAGGACTGTAGAAATGTCTCAGAAGTTAAGAGGACTGGCTGTTCTCGCAGAAGACAAAAGTTTGGTTTCCAGCAACCACATAGCAGCTAACCATCTGAAACTATGATTATAAGAGATCCATTGGCTTCTTTTGACATCTGCAGGCATTGGGTGTACTCATGTAATTGTAGACAAAACACTAAAACACATAAAATAAAAAGTAAATTTAAAATATTTTTAAAAATATTTCAAGGAAAACATTCTTCTCATTTTTGCCCAACTCTATGATTCAATCTATTTAGAGCTTAGCTGTATAAGTCTTATCAGTATATTACTATTCAAATAATGAATAATTTTATGGGCAAGAAGAAATGTTCAAGGACTTTTTACAAAACTTCTCAAGTGAAGCAAAAACAAATCATAACATGATTAATGTTAGAATAAAACTGTGACCTATGACAAAGATGAAAAATATATAGAAATATAAATTAATTCCAACTGCATCACATTTTGAATACACACAAAAGATAATGAAGAAACCCTGGCTCATAATTGAATTATTCACAATGAATTTGATAATATTTGAATGATAACAGCAGTAGATATAAAATGAAGCTCACTCTTTTTGGCTAGAATTGAGGGACACTAATTTAAATGTCCTATGGTTTCTAAGATTACTATTTAATTGGTCCTAAAGCCAAAGTCCAAAGAAAAGCAAATCAGTGACAAAAATGTTGTAGAAGCTGCTTCTGTATGTATCTTTGTTGGCAATTACTTTTTTTTTCTGTCTTTTTCGAGTTGGCAATTACTTTTAAAAAACATATTCTTTATCTTTTTGTGAGTGTGTGATTATATTGCCTGCATTACACAAGTGTACCATGTTGTGCAATGCCTGTGGGGGTAAGGAGAGGCCATCAGAGTCCACTGCAGCTGCATTTATAGCCAGCTGTTAGCTGCCATGTGGGTGCCCAGCATAGGACCTGAGTCCTGTGCAAGAGCAGCCAATGCTCTTATCCACCTCCAAAATAAGTATTTCTTAGAACCTAGGTGTGGAGCTTTGATTCTTTTTCTAATAGTGACATTGAGTTTCATAGGGGAAGAAAAATACCTTGAAGTTTCTGAGGAAAATTCTACAATGGAAAGCTAAATTTTATTTTCTATTCTCAAGAAACCTAAGGTATGTGCATGTTTTATCTTATTATTTTGACATCAATATTTTGAAAAAAGCAGATGAGTATAGTATTATTTTTATTAAATATTAATTAACAAACATGATTCACACATTAGGATGAATTGGAATCACAAATGCTATCAAAATTGGCATTTGAAACTAGACATATATGATACTAAAGATAGGATATTAGATAAGATAATGTCCTATGCTGAGCAAAACAAACCAAGAAATTATGATATCAACTATGCGAAACTCTCATAAAATATATGTTAACTTATCAAATAGAAATGATCATGAAGATTAATGGACTATCACAGGTTAATTACTCAACTATAGTCATTCTTAATAATTTTGAAACTGAGTTACCTTTCTCATATATAAGAGAATGACCAATTACCCATTCATTGCAGAAAACCTAAGGGAAGTAGCATGAGTTTTGAATATTCATATAACTGGTATCATGAATATTGAACTTGACTTCAACATTGCTGAAACAGCAAAGTCTAAAAGAGAAATATGAACATAGCTGATATATAGCATTTATCTTTACTATTGCAAGAGAAGGTCATTATTACTTGCACTTAATCATATCATGCATTCTTAGCATTCTGTGCCATTGTCATAGCCATCTCAAAAAAGAGAACAAAAGTGTAAGGATAGATAAAAGAGAAAATCAATACAGAGAAGGTCAAAGAGACTTTTTTCTTGTGTCTGGATTTATGTCTCAGACACTCCTAATCTTTACTAAAACAAGCAAGTGCATTATCAAGTGAATTCTACAGTAGTTCACATTGAAGAGCTTTCTAAGTTTAGAGTAAAACATATTGCAAATTTAATAGTTAAATAGTTTAGCCATTTACCTATGCCATATATAGTTATATATGAATTTATACATTGAAAACCATGGGATCTGTCAAGGTTGGTTTTATCTTTAATATTCTTAAGTTACACTGAAAATCAACAGCTAATCTATCTCTTGAAATACCAGAGGAAAACAATTAGTTTGGGGAAAGCAATTTGAACAAGGTTCTATTTTGGATGATCTGTTGCACTGTCAGTAAAATTCTTGATATATTGTACCTTAGAAGGTGAAATTTGTCTTAGATAGCACTGATAAAGGAGCAGAAAATGACATTACCTTAAACTTGCTTCACTGGTTCCCATCAAAAGAGTCTTAAGGGGATTTAAGGTTACTCTCAATCTTCCCATTCTTTCTAGAAGGAAATCTGTCAGAACTCTGTCAAGGCTTAGATACATGTTCTCCTTCCCATGGAATGCTTCTTAACTGCTCAGTAATGCAAGCCCCAAGTGGAGTCATAAATCTTCTTTGGAGTGTGATACTGTGGCTGTAATTGAGTAGGAGGCTGGAATGTGTGTGTTTTGTGCATTTGCATTATATATAACTGTGTATTTTACTTTTGTAATTATAGGAGTTATTGATATAAATCAAGACTGAATTAATTGTGCTGTCCCAACAGATGTCTTTATAAAAATATGAGGATTACTGTTATTTATAAAAGAATAATTGAAAAATATTAATTCTATCATTATTTTTAGCTAACATAATTTGAGATTCAATGTCACAGTGCTATCAAGGAACCATGAGGAAAACTCTGTGATTCCAGAGACACCTAGACATTTTTACCTTATATGAGAATTCCTGGACAATTGTATTGGACCGATAATATGAGCTTCAGACAAAGTTATTTGCCATTCAATGACCACAGAGAATTTGACTCATGTGAGAGTAGACTTTTGCAGCATAGAGGTATTATTTGTTATGCATGTATGATACAACACACAGAATACCTCTTCTAAGTAAAATTTCCACGTGAAGGTATATTTGTTTTCTTTTTCTCTGGTGGGTGGGTAATTACTGATAGTAATTTGTCTAGACAAGGGGGCAGTGCTCACTAAAGGACAAGGGTAACTCTTAGTGAACTAGAGATTAAGTTGACAATACAATTATCTATAACTAAAGTTTATGTTATTTTAGTATCATTAGAAACTTTTGTAGCTATTTTCTTAGAGTTTTAATTTACTTCATATTTTGATAATCTCCTAAGGGACTGTAATAACACAATACGCCGGGCGTGGTGGCGCACGCCTTTAATCCTAGCACTTGGGAGGCAGAGACAGGCGGATCTTTGTGAGTTCAAGGCCAGCCTGGTCTACAGAGTGAATTCCAGGACAGCTGGGGCTACAGGGAGACCCTGTCTCAAAAAAAGACAAAAAAAAAATAATAACACAATACATTGAAATATTATGGTTTAAATTTTAACTTCAATCATTCTGTGAGAACATAGTAATTAAAGGGTTCAGAAAATCAATTATGATTATATATACATATATATATGAAATTTACCTAATTAGAACTCAGTAAGTATAGGAAAAAATCCTGCATATCTGTGTAAATGTACAGCTATCTGGAACAATGTTTCCTCTGAATGCTTTGGTTTAAATAATTGGAGGGGGAAACTAAAAGTTAAAGCAAAGAAAATCAAACTTCTGATATTGTGCTGTAATGAAATTTTATTATCATATTTAAATAATATTTTCAGAATGAACATTTATTTTAACACCTTACATAACTTAATAAGTAAATAAATTACTTAAACAAGCAAATACCTTTATCTCTGTAATAAAGTTCAAGAGCTTGCATAGTCATCCTTCAGCATGGCTTTTTGAGCTAAAGATTGCGTTTGATCTCCAGAGTCTTTTGTGACTCCAAACGTATTTTAGGATTTTTTTTCTAATTCTTTGAAGATTGCCATGAGGATTTTGATTCTCATGGCATTGAATCTATAAATTGTTCTTGGAGAGGTGGCTATTTTCCCAATATTTATACTACCAATCCATGGTCACAGGACATCTTTTCATCTCTTGATAATTTCCTCAATCTCTTTTCTCAGAGGTTTAAAATTATTTTCATTGTAAAGGTCTATTGTGAATGAAGGTTTCCATGAATACTCTCTTGATTGCTTTTTATTGTGAGTTCTCCCTCTGTTTTTTTATTATCATTTTTACATTATTCCAAAATATGCATATATACATTCCACACATAAGTCAAAATTACAAATTCTGAAAATAAGTTATATGTTGATTCCTAAACACATTCAGAGATTCACCTTTATTTATTTTTTATGTGTATGAATGTACTGTCTGCATGTAGGTTTGTGCACCCGTGCCGTGCAATGCCGCGGAGGTCAGAAAAGGGCATCAGGTTCCCCTGGGACTGGAGTCAAAGATGATTCTCAGCCGCCATGTGGGTGCTGGGGATCGAACTCCGGTCCTCTGCAAGAGCAGTTGGTGCTCTTAAACACTAGGCCATCTCTCCAGCCCGAGATTCACCTTTTAACAGTAAATAACTTGCATGCAAGTATGAAGATGTGTAACTTTATATTTTTATATTTTTTTAGAATATGACTACCTGTCTTTGATCCATGTATGATAATTACAGTCTGTGAATATAGGTGGTAGGGCAACTCTAGATCCTGTTTAGAAGTTCACAGTGGAATAACACAGTTGTTTCAGATACAATGAAATGTAATAATAAAGTAGCTCAGTTTGCCTGCCAACTGGGGATTTGGTGTTAGCATCCACAAATGAGGGGAACCATTCGCCTTTTTTTCCCCCTGAGACTGTATTACTTCACTTAGTATAATTGTTTCGAGTTCCATCCATTAACCAGAAAAGCTCATGATAGCATATTTCTTTACTGCTGCATAGAACTCCATTGTGTACATGTACCACATTTTCATATCCAGTCATCTGTTGAGAGGCATTTGGTTTGGTTCCAGCTCTTTGCTATTGTGAAGAGAGCTGCAATAAATATAGCTGTGCATGTATCTTTGCAGTAGGATGCGTCTTGTGGATATATGCCCAGAAGTGGTATGGCTGGGTCAGGTGGTAGGCTCATTTTGAGTTTTTTAAGGGTTCTCCACACTGCTTTTCACAGTGGTTTTACAAATTTACATTCCCACCAGCAGTGGATGAGTGTTCCCCTTTCCCCACAACCTCTCCAGCATTTGGTGTCCTTTGTTTTCTTGATCTTGGCTAGTCTTATTGGAGTGAGATGATATCTTAGTGTGGTTTTAATTTGCATTTCCTTATTTATAAATGATGTTGAACACTTTTTAAGATGTTTCAGCCATCTTTAACATTCTCTTATTGTGAAGTCTCTGTTTACACTCTTTACTTCAACTTTTTGAGTAGGTCATTTGATTGCTTCTTTGTTTTTTGAGTCCTTATATATTCTGGATGTTAATGCTTTGTCAGATGTATCAGGTGGTGAATGGGTTTTCCTGAATGGGTGTCGTAGTAGAATCTGTAGTGAAGTCCATGAAAAGAGAATTATAGATAGAGCTATATATATATATATACGTATAGAGAGAGACGAGAGAGAGAGAAGAGAGATGAGAGAGAGATGAGAGAGAGAGGCAGTGAAGTTTACTTGGGACGCCGTGTATGTTGATTACTGAGCTCAAAGCAGATTCATTACTGAATAATATGCAAGCCTACAAGGGAAAAAATCAATCAATATTCTAATCCCAGGTTAAAATTCTACTTACCACAAGTAGAACACCATATTATCTACTACATAGATATTTGCAAATCTATGTTCAATGCTCCTATATTCAGAATACTTTGACGATGGAAATAACCTAGATATTCATCAACTGATGAATGGGTAGTAAAAGAAATGGTACACTTACACAATGAAATATTATTCAGATATTAAGAAAATCAAAATAATGAAATATAAACGAATGATACAGGAAACAATCATCAGAATGAGGTAACCCAGATCCAGAAGAAAAAAATTTCACCTGTCTTCCTTCGTAAGTGCATATTAGCTTTCAAATGTTTACAGGTGTTGTGATGTGTGGTGTGTTTGTGTGGTGGTTGTGGTGTGTGTGTGTGTGTTTCATTTGGAAAATCCATAAGAGGTCAGGAAACTTGTAAGGGGAAATGAGGTGTGGTTTCTTGGAGAGGAGATATGATGCTGCGTTATGAAGGAGAAAAGGGTAATAATGGAATAAGCTTTGTTAAATGGGTTGGAGAATGGAATGGCAGTTTAAAGAGAAGATTATAAGAAGGGATAACTAACACCAAAAGCCTTCTGAAAAGTCAGGTTGAATCCTACTAGTATACATTTTTCTTAAAACATATGCCTATATATTATAAAAGAGTTTACATATAGGGCTGGAGAGATAGCCTAGAAGTTAAGAGCACCGACTGCTCTTGCAGAGGACCCGGGATCGATCCCCAGCATCCACATGACGGCTAAGAACCGTCTGTAACTCCAATTCCAGGAGAACTCCAGTTCCAGGGGAATCCGAGACCCTCTTCTGACCTCCGCGGCATTGCACGACACGGGTGCACAAACCTGCATGCAGACAGTATATTCATACACATACAAAAATAAATAAAATAAAAAAAGAGTTTACATGTTATGAATAGCATGCAGATATTTCAGGCTAAGAAATCAAAGGCCAAGGCGATAAAGAACATTTTCTTTTGGAGTTATTAACAAGGAGACTTCAATAGACCCTTAAACAAAATTGTTTGTTACTAACACTCTTGTTTGCCCTTCAGAAGTTGACTGTATGTCCCTATAGATGAAGAGACCTCATACAGGAGTTGGAGAAAAGATATTGAAAATAGGTGTTGACCTTGAAATTTATCTTTAATGTTCCTGGCAGGTACTTTGCATGCTACCAGAAGTGTAAATTAATCAATCAACCTTACCCATCTGTGAACCCTGAGAGTTACAATAGTAACTAACCACTGGCCATGACAAGATATGCCCAGTCATGGTAATAGTGGATTGCATTTTATGGGATCAGACAATTTGTAATGAAGATGGTATAAAGGTAAGGTTCTGAAGAAGATCTGTGGGTGCAAAGGAGGCGTGCCTTGACCTAGGCTTGGGAGCCAGGGAAGGCGGAAAAGGAAAGCTTGGATTTGGAAATTTACCACAGGCTGCCAGGTGCTTATGGTGAATGAGCTGAGCTAGGCCTTTGAAAGTAGGGCAGAATCTGGTTGCTGAGGGTAGAGAAGTGTTTCTTCTCACAGATGAACAAGGGAGGTGGGGAGAGAACACCCAAGCTAGGTCTAAGTATGTGTAATGAAGATGGGATTTTGGGATTAGAGAACTCTCGGGTTAGGTGGGTGCATGAAAGTGTGGGAACTGAGTTCTGCCTGGGATCTGGGACGATGGACAAGGCATGCTGGTGGTTTCACAATTCATAAGTCCATTTGATGGATGGGGTTAGGGTGCTCCCTCTAAGGTGTTCTGCCTTCCCTATGCAATTTTCTAGGAAGGGAGTATGTCTGAAACTTTAACTACATTCCCAGAAAAAAGGGCCATGAGCAAACAAGGTTCAGACAAATAACCTGAATGAAGTACCCGCTTTTCCAGGCCTCCTGTATTCCAGCATTTCATTTATTCTGGCTTTTGCAGATTAGAATATCTGTTCCTGAGAGTGGCAGCCATCAGCATAAACAATGTTTAGAATTCATCCATACAGTCCATCACTGGTGCTGTTCAACTGGCATCCACTGCAGGTGTCAGGCAAGAAAACAATATAAGATTTGGGTCTTTATAAAAACAACAGGTGCTCATGTGTTCCAAGGCCCCAGCAGGAGATTTATTCTAGGACCCAGACCAGATGGCAAGTTGCCAATTGACCTTTAAGGACCATTGTTCACTATTTTGCTTTACTGAAATAAAAAAGGAGGGGGAAAATCAGCTTTTCTCATTCTCAGTTTAATCCATGTATTTACTTTGTATTCATACATAAATGTTGAAATAATTTCTATTTTCTTCAATTTGATACTTCATAAGGATGAAATTCAGGTTAAAAATATTAGAGTTGACAGAGAAACATCAAGCTAACATTGAATTTAACATATACAACACATAATTTTTAGTATAAGCTCCCTCTTACAGTAAAATTTATACTCTATTTTCTATAGTTAAACTCTAACAAGAGTCTTGGAATTTGCAGGCTAAATATGTCCACCTTACAAATAATAGCCAGAAGATCATTTGAAGTTCAATGTTGTTACCTAATTAAAAAAAAAAAGATTCTTTATTGTTAGCCCTTCGCCCTTCATTTTACTCATTCTGTATATGCATTTAGAGTAAACGTACATTTGCAAAAAGAAATACTTCATGCAAAAAGAACATAATGAAGTGTTTGGATTTTTCCCTCTGTCAAGTTCCCAGCCACAGAAAATGTCAAATACTCATTTACCCACATATACATCTGTGAATACACACATAATTATTCATCTCATTAGGTTTTAAAAGACTACTGTTTAGTGGAATTACAGAATACATTTACAAATGATATATAAAAAGAAAAATCTGCACTCCCTTACAGTGGGAGTTAAAAACACATCACACTGTGAAGATCAGTGTTGAGCTACCAGCTAGAACATTACTTGGAATTGGAGACATCCATCATACTGAGGGACTCACCATTTGGAAGGAGAAAATGTTTCTTTATGTGTGTTCCACCCCTAGGAAGAGAACACAGAGACAAGTTTTCTTCTCCATCCTTTTGTGTATTATTGTTCAAGAATTTCTGTCAGGGCTGTTAATCTTCTGTCTACTGGTGCAGACTTGTAACTGTGTTTAATAAAAATTATAAAAAAAAAACACCATTTTATTTTTAATGAAAAGTTCATAAGAAAGATAATAGAAAAGCAAACTAAAATTTTCTTTAACAACTTAAATCTAACAATAATGAAATTTCTATCCAGCCAATCAATCAAATCTAATTCTAAGAAAGAATTATTTGGTTTTATAATATCTCTTGGGAGAAGCTTTCAAGAATTGTTTACTCTAAAGAAAGTTTCACAAATCATTTTTATCAATCTACTGTTTGGAAATTTTGAGGCAGTACAACACCATAGATATTAAAAAGCTTACTAATCCACAAATTAATAATTCCACATTATTTGGGACTTCAATAAAATTTTTCTCTGTTATTTTTTAGTATGCTCTTTTGCTTCCTTAGAAGTATTTTCTTTATTTTTAGCTTTAATCTTCTAAACAACAATATACACAAACAAGTTGAAAGATAACAAAGATAATCAAAACACAATCTTATGATATTTAGAATGTATGACATTCTATCATTTTCTATATTAGGTGGTTCTAAATATCATAAGATTGTGTTGGAGTCATATTTCTTTTTATCCAAAAGTAACTGTGCTTTTACAATGTGAATCTCTTATCGGGCTCTAGAATTAATTTACCACTTCATTTCAGACATTGTAATTTTTGTAAATGGGTGGAAGATATGTATTCATATTTTAGAGTAACATAAAATTGAAGGAAAAATGTGAATTCCTAAACATATTTTGGAATGAACATACAGTTTATTTTCAGAGGTCATAATTTTGGTATATGGGCAACATTTATATAGACATATTTTTGAGGAACACAAATGGGAGGGAACAACAATAACATAAGGACTGGGTCAAAGAACTGACTGAAACAAGTAAATTCTGTCCAAAACATAAACTTCTGCAGAGAAAATCTTTTCAAAGACGGAGAAAAAGATGAAAGACATGTATGGCAGAATGCATGAACTGGGGTTGGCTGGGGGGGCAGGGAAAGGGGAGTGTGTCTAAATTGGTCTGAAAAAATGATTATGAAATACACAAAACATCAATAAAAGTATTTTATTAAAAAAAAAAGGAAATGAGAGTCAGACTNTAGCACTTGGGAGGCAGAGACAGGCGGATCTTTGTGAGTTCAAGGCCAGCCTGGTCTACAGAGTGAATTCCAGGACAGCTGGGGCTACAGGGAGACCCTGTCTCAAAAAAAGACAAAAAAAAAATAATAACACAATACATTGAAATATTATGGTTTAAATTTTAACTTCAATCATTCTGTGAGAACATAGTAATTAAAGGGTTCAGAAAATCAATTATGATTATATATACATATATATATGAAATTTACCTAATTAGAACTCAGTAAGTATAGGAAAAAATCCTGCATATCTGTGTAAATGTACAGATATCTGGAACAATGTTTCCTCTGAATGCTTTGGTTTAAATAATTGGAGGGGGAAACTAAAAGTTAAAGCAAAGAAAATCAAACTTCTGATATTGTGCTGTAATGAAATTTTATTATCATATTTAAATAATATTTTCAGAATGAACATTTATTTTAACACCTTACATAACTTAATAAGTAAATAAATTACTTAAACAAGCAAATACCTTTATCTCTGTAATAAAGTTCAAGAGCTTGCATAGTCATCCTTCAGCATGGCTTTTTGAGCTAAAGACTGCGTTAGATCTCCAGAGTCTTTTGTGACTCCAAACGTATTTTAGGATTTTTTTTCTAATTCTTTGAAGATTGCCATGAGGATTTTGATTCTCATGGCATTGAATCTATAAATTGTTCTTGGAGAGGTGGCTATTTTCCCAATATTTATACTACCAATCCATGGTCACAGGACATCTTTTCATCTCTTGATAATTTCCTCAATCTCTTTTCTCAGAGGTTTAAAATTATTTTCATTGTAAAGGTCTATTGTGAATGAAGGTTTCCATGAATACTCTCTTGATTGCTTTTTATTGTGAGTTCTCCCTCTGATTTTTTATTATCATTTTTACATTATTCCAAAATATGCATATATACATTCCACACATAAGTCAAAATTACAAATTCTGAAAATAAGTTATATGTTGATTCCTAAACACATTCAGAGATTCACCTTTATTTATTTTTTATGTGTATGAATGTACTGTCTGCATGTAGGTTTGTGCACCCGTGCCGTGCAATGCCGCGGAGGTCAGAAAAGGGCATCAGGTTCCCCTGGGACTGGAGTCAAAGATGATTCTCAGCCGCCATGTGGGTGCTGGGGATCGAACCCCGGTCCTCTGCAAGAGCAGTTGGTGCTCTTAAACACTAGGCCATCTCTCCAGCCCGAGATTCACCTTTTAACAGTAAATAACTTGCATGCAAGTATGAAGATGTGTAACTTTATATTTTTATATTTTTTTAGAATATGACTACCTGCCTTTGATCCATGTATGATAATTACAGTCTGTGAATATAGGTGGTAGGGCAACTCTAGATCCTGTTTAGAAGTTCACAGTGGAATAACACAGTTGTTTCAGATACAATGAAATGTAATAATAAAGTAGCTCAGTTTGCCTGCCAACTGGGGATTTGGTGTTAGCATCCACAAATGAGGGGAACCATTCGCCTTTTTTTCCCCCTAAGACTGTATTACTTCACTTAGTATAATTGTTTCGAGTTCCATCCATTAACCAGAAAAGCTCATGATAGCATATTTCTTTACTGCTGCATAGAACTCCATTGTGTACATGTACCACATTTTCATATCCAGTCATCTGTTGAGAGGCATTTGGGTTGGTTCCAGCTCTTTGCTATTGTGAAGAGAGCTGCAATAAATATAGCTGTGCATGTATCTTTGCAGTAGGATGCGTCTTGTGGATATATGCCCAGAAGTGGTATGGCTGGGTCAGGTGGTAGGCTCATTTTGAGTTTTTTAAGGGTTCTCCACACTGCTTTTCACAGTGGTTTTACAAATTTACATTCCCACCAGCAGTGGATGAGTGTTCCCCTTTCCCCACAACCTCTCCAGCATTTGGTGTCCTTTGTTTTCTTGATCTTGGCTAGTCTTATTGGAGTGAGATGATATCTTAGTGTGGTTTTAATTTGCATTTCCTTAATTATTAATGATGTTGAACACTTTTTAAGATGTTTCCCAGCCATCTTTACTTCCTTACTTGTGAAGTCTCTGTTCATCTCTTTACTCCATCTTTTGAGTAGGTCATTTGTTTTCTTCTTTGTTTTTTAAGTAGGGGTCCTTTATATATTCTGGATGTTAATGCTTTGTCAGATGTATCAGGGGTCGGAATGGGTTCCCAGGAATGGGCGCGATGTAGAAGGTCTGGGTAGGATAGCCCACTGAAGAGAGAGAGATAGTAGATGAGAGCCTAGATGAGCATGATATACGAGAGAGAGACCGAGATGAGAGACGAGAGAGAGATGAGAGAGTAGATGAGAAGAGAGGCAGTGGAGTGACTGGGATCGCCGTGTAGTGGATTACTGAGCGCAAAAGCCAGATTACATTCACTGTATTATCTATGCAAGCCTACAAGGGAAAAAAATCAATCAATATTCTAATCCCAGGTTAAAATTCTACTTACCACAAGTAGAACACCATATTATCTACTACATAGATATTTGCAAATCTATGTTCAATGCTCCTATATTCAGAATACTTTGACGATGGAAATAACCTAGATATCATCAACTGATGAATGTGCGATAGTTACTAAAAAATGGTACACTTTCCACATTGAAATATTTATTCAGATATTAGAAAATCCAATAATGAAATATTAAACGAAATGATACAGGGAAACAATCATCAGAATGAGGTAACCCAGATCCAGAAAGAAAAACATTTCACTCTGTCTTATTTCGTAAGCTGCATCTTAGCTTTCAATGTTTACGAAGTGTTGTGTGTGTGTGATGTGTGCTGTGTGTGTGTGTGTGTGTGTGTGTGTTTCATTTGGAAAATCCATTCAGATCAGGAAATTGGTAAGGCGATAATGATTTGGTGTGGTTTCTTGGAAGGAGATATAATGCCGCGCTTAGAAGTGCGAAGAACAGGAGCAAAAGGGTAATAATGATAAGCTTGCCTTTAACTGGGTTGGCGAGAATGGAATGGAGTTTATAAGAGATAGATTATAAGAAGCCGGATATAACTAACACCAGAAAGCCATTATGAAAAGTAAGGTTGAATCCTACTATCGTACAGTTTGTCCTTAAAAATTATGCCATCACTATAAAAAGTTTACATATAGGGCTGGAGAGATTTGCCTAGAAGTTAAAGCACCGACTGCTCTTGCAGAGGACCCGGGTCTGATCCCGAGCACCTACATGAGGCTAAGCACAACCGTTCTGTAACTCCAATTCAGGAAGAACTCCAGTTACAGGGGATCCGAGACCCTCTTCTGACTCCTGCAGGCATTGCACGACACGGGTGCACAAAACCTTGCATGCAGACAGTATATTCAACCTACACATACAAAAATAAATAAAATAAAAAAAGAGTTTACATGTTATGAATAGCATGCAGATATTTCAGGCTAAGAAATCAAAGGCCAAGGCGATAAAGAACATTTTCTTTTGGAGTTATTAACAAGGAGACTTCAATAGACCCTTAAACAAAATTGTTTGTTACTAACACTCTTGTTTGCCCTTCAGAAGTTGACTGTATGTCCCTATAGATGAAGAGACCTCATACAGGAGTTGGAGAAAAGATATTGAAAATAGGTGTTGACCTTGAAATTTATCTTTAATTGGTTCCTGGCAGGTACTTTGCATGCTACAGAGTTACAGTAATCAATCAACCTTACCCATCTGTGAACCTGAGAGTTACAATAGTACTCTTTCTCCACTAACCACTGGCCATGACAAGATATGCCCAGTCATGGTAATAGTGGATTGCATTTTATGGGATCAGACAATTTGTAATGAAGATGGTATAAAGGTAAGGTTCTGAAGAAGATCTGTGGGTGCAAAGGAGGCGTGCCTTGACCTAGGCTTGGGAGCCAGGGAAGGCGGAAAAGGAAAGCTTGGATTTGGAAATTTACCACAGGCTGCCAGGTGCTTATGGTGAATGAGCTGAGCTAGGCCTTTGAAAGTAGGGCAGAATCTGGTTGCTGAGGGTAGAGAAGTGTTTCTTCTCACAGATGAACAAGGGAGGTGGGGAGAGAACACCCAAGCTAGGTCTAAGTATGTGTAATGAAGATGGGATTTTGGGATTAGAGAACTCTCGGGTTAGGTGGGTGCATGAAAGTGTGGGAACTGAGTTCTGCCTGGGATCTGGGACGATGGACAAGGCATGCTGGGGTTTCACAATTCATAAGTCCATTTGATGGATGGGGTTAGGGTGCTCCCTCTAGGGTGTTCTGCCTTCCCTATGCAATTTTCTAGGAAGGGAGTATGTCTGAAACTTTAACTACATTCCCAGAAAAAAGGGCCATGAGCAAAACAAGGTTCAGACAAATAACCTGAATGAAGTACCCGCTTTTCCAGGCCTCCTGTATTCCAGCATTTCATTTATTCTGGCTTTTCAGCATTAGAATATCTGTCTCCTGAGAGTGGCAGGGACAGCCATCAGCATCCATAAACAATTGTTTAGATTCATCCCTACAGTCCATCACTGGTGCCCTGTTCAACTGGATCCACTGCAGGTGTCAGGCCAAAGAAAACCAATTATAAGATTTGGGTCTTTATAAAAACAACAGGTGCTCATGTGTTCCAAGGCCCCAGCAGGAGATTTATTCTAGGACCCAGACCAGATGGCAAGTTGCCAATTGACCTTTAAGGACAATTGTTACTAATTTTGATTACTTGCAAATAAAAAAGGAGGGGGAAAGGAAAATCAGCTTTTCTCATTCTCCGTTAATCGCATGGTTTAGTTGCTTTCCATTAAACAGTGAAATGTTGAAATAATGTCATCTGGTGCAAGTGATAACTGCAAGGAGGGGATGAAATTCAGGTTAAAAATATTAGAGTTGACAGAGAAACATCAAGCTAACATTGAATTTAACATATACAACACATAATTTTTAGTATAAGCTCCCTCTTACAGTAAAATTTATACTCTATTTTCTATAGTTAAACTCTAACAAGAGTCTTGGAATTTGCAGGCTAAATATGTCCACCTTACAAATAATAGCCAGAAGATCATTTGAAGTTCAATGTTGTTACACTAATTAAAAAAAAAAAGATTCTTTACTTGTTAGCCCTTCGCCCTTCATTTTACTCATTCTGTATATGCATTTAGAGTAAACGTACATTTGCAAAAAGAAATACTTCATGCAAAAAGAACATAATGAAGTGTTTGGACTTTTTCCCTCTGTCAAGTTCCCAGCACACAGAAAATGTCAATACTCATTTACCCAACATATACATCTGGAAATACACACATAATTATTCATCTCATTAGGCTTTTAAAAGACTACTGTTTGTGGATTACAGAATTACATTTCCCCCCCATGTATATTCCCCCAACCCAAAAAAGAAAAAAAAATCTGCACTCCCTTCAGCAGGGGAGTGAAAACACATCACACTGTGAAGATCAGTGTTGAGCTACCAGCTAGAACATTACTTGGAATTGGAGACATCCATCATACTGAGGGACTCACCATTTGGAAGGAGAAAATGTTTCTTTATGTGTGTTCCACCCCTAGGAAGAGAACACAGAGACAAGTTTTCTTCTCCATCCTTTTGTGTATTATTGTTCAAGAATTTCTGTCAGGGCTGTTAATCTTCTGTCTACTGGTGCAGACTTGTAACTGTGTTTAATAAAAATTTTAAAAAAAAAAACAAAAACATTCTTGAGGTATGGATAAAGTTCATAATGAAAGATAATAGAAAAGCACCAAACAAAATTTGCTTTGAACAACTGAAAGGCTGAACAATAAGAAATTTCTGTGTTCCAGCAACAATCAAAGCAACTGAAGAAAGAATGATGGTTGGGGTGGTACAAGACTACCTGGGAGAAGTCTTGGCAAGAATGGGTTTACGCTAAAGAAAGTTGCACCAAGAGGGTATTTTTCAATCACGTTGTGGAAATTTCGGGAGCAGCAGACAACACCCATGAGATGATTAAAAAGCCTTACTAATGCCACAAATTGAATAATCCACATTTTGGGACTTCAATAAAATTTTTCTCTGTTATTTTTTATTATGTCGCTTGCTCCTTAGAACGTTTCTTATTTTTGAGCGGGCGTTAATCTCGAAACAACAAACTAGTACTACAAACAAGTTGAAAGACTAAAAAGAGAATCAAAACACAATCTTATGATATTTAGAAGTATTGGACAGTCTATCATTTTCTTATATTAGGTGTGTTCTAAATATCATAAGAGGTGTTGGAGTCATATTTGTTTTGATGCCAAACAGTAACGTGCTTTTTAAATGTGAATCTCTTATTCGCTCTAGAATTAATTTACCACTCATTTCAGACATTGTCAATTTTTGTACAATGGGTTGGACATATGTATTATTCATATTTTAGAGTAAACATAAAATTGAAGGAAAAATGTGAATTCCTAAGCAAATTAACATACTTTATGAACATACAGTTTATTTCAGAGGTCATAATTTTGGATATTGGGCAACATTTATACTCGACCATATTTTTGAGGGAAACACCATGGGAGTGGGAACAGCACAAACAATAAATAAGGACTGGCGTCAAAGAACTGACTGAAACAGCTAAATTAATGTCTGACAAAACTAAATTTCTTATGCAGCGACTAAAATCTTTCAAAGATGGACGACTGGACAAAAAAGATGAAAGACATGTACTGCCAGAATGCATGAATGCGGGTTGGGGCTGGGGGGCAGGCGAAAGGGGAAGTGTGTCTAAATTGGTCTGAAAAAAGATTATATGTGAAATACACCAACACATCAATAAAAGTTATTTCTATTAAAAAAAGAACGAGACGAGAATAATCTCTGAACAATTTTGACTCCTATAATCGAGCATATTATAAATCTCAACTTGTCCACAGATGGTGATACTGGCTTCCTGCAGCATGGTAGAAACAGGCATAGCAATAATTGATGGTTGGAAACATGCTGGTTAGAAAGTAAAATTTTAAAACAGTGGTTTCCCCATGTTCTGATACGATTATGAAAGGCCATAGGGTTCTTTTGAATATAGATTGCCTAAGTTTTCAATAAGCACTGCCTGTTTTCTAGCGCACGCGGTATACCGTTGCCAAAAGACTCTTGCTATGTGTTTGGTTTTTCCAAAGCGAGAAATGCTTTGTGGCTAGTTGGTTCTATATAGGTATGCTGAACAACGTGTGAGAGGAAAAAAAAAACACCCACGATAGATACCCAAGTGAAATCAGTGCTGTGACTCCCGCTAGACAGAGGGAGCGACGGCCAGAGGCCTGGGGAGCTCCATCAGAAAAGAGGAGGGGTGCGGCAGTGATTGAGAGAGAGGGGGAGAGAGCGGTCGGGGGTGGCCGGGCGTGGTCGTGAAAAGAGATCAGTTGCGTATAAACAAACACGGGGATCCAGCAGACGGCAAAAGACGACGGTGGCATTCGTGGGGCAAGCCGGGAAGCCAAAAACGATGCCCGAGGCAAGAGAAAGGGGTGTTAGCGCGGGGGGGGCAGTGACAAGGCCCAGCCGGGGCGACAGATGGGAATGCCAGCGACAGAGAGGGACCAGGCGCAATAAATGAAAAAGAAATAGGCAAACATTTACAGGGAAGTGAAGAAAACGGATGCGGGCAGGGAGCCGGCAGACGAGGTCAGGCGGAGGTCAGATGGCATGGTCGGTCAACATGAGAACAAAGAGAGCGGCAGCGGAGACATGGAAGTAAAAAAGGACGGATAAGTAGGAGAAGAAAGGACGCGCCAGAAGGCTCGGAGGAAGGGAGAGAACAAGGGTGAATCCCAGAGGAACAGCCGTGTGGCACAGGGAAAACAGGGAGGAAATAGAACATTAGATCCTAGAATTCAAGCGAGGGGTGCTTAAGAAAGCGAGCTTTCCTTCATATTACTATTAATCTTTAGACGTCTCCTTATATCTCCTCTCTCTCTCTCTCTCTCTCTCTCTCTCTGATGTACAGACTGGAAAATATGAATACATTATCCCTATAGTAGCCCAAAACTAATAAGCCTACTCAAATTAGAACCGGTTCCTAATTTCTACACTAATGCAGTCTGAAATGATAAAACAAGATGAGTACTACACAAATATTATTAAAATAAAAAGAAAGAGCGTGCACGTATGAGAGAAAACAGAACAACAAATTGATTACAATAAACAGAACAATACTTTCAATAAGCAAGAGGCTGAGAAGGAGGCATCAGTTGCAGTCAGGAATTAGGTACAAGCCTTAAATCATCATCGCAAAATACTACTAATATTAAAGCAAGAAAGAAATTCAGATTTGCGTACAAGAGATTAATCGAGATATAAACATGTAAACAAAATTTAGTACAGATTAAAGACCCAACAATGAATTAAAATATTATTTAAAAATCTTAGAAGGACACTAATATCTTTATGTTTTTAAAACATTAATAAGAATGTAAGATCTGTTAGTACAAGTAACCACAGGTAGCCTAAAGTTACAGAGGAAAATTAAGTGAATATGTTAGAAATTACAGAGCACCAGAGTTAATAGCTTCTGTACACAACAAGCTACATACTAGTGTCAAGATACCTAGCAACTATATTCAAATGCTGAAAAAAATGGATTAACATTTCAGAATATTGAATGAAAAAAAATTGACCAAGGATTTACAAGACAGTGTATTTTAAAGTAAAACAAAAAAACATCTTTATCATTACGATCTTCAGATCTTCAGTCTTTAGACACTGATCAATACTGTTTTTAAAATGTCCATAAAGAATGTACCCAAGGCAGAAATTCTCTGCTCCCATGTTCATGTTTTGTTCATTGGCAGGCTTCATGCTATTGCAGAAGTTAGGCAAAACATCCACTCCATCATAATGGACTCACTCCTCTGAAGCCTAAAGTAATGGAGTCAGCCAACTATGAAATAAAACCTCTGAACTATGAAAATTTCCCCTGAAATAAACCATCTCTCTTTATGTTTCTCTTGTTATTTTTACAAGTATCTAGTCTACTTTTCTACACCTCTACACTCATTTAATTAGTTAACATCCACTTTTTAAACATTATCTTCATTCATTTATTTATTTATTTATTATTTATTTATTTATTTATTGTGTATGAACCTGTACTGTCTGACATGTAGGTCTGTGCACCCCGCNGGATAACTAACACCAAAATCCAATTTGAAAAATAAGGTTGAATCCACTAGTCTACATTTTCTTACAAACACATCTGCCTCACTATATTATAACATCGTTCTACATATAGGGCTGGAGAGATTAGCCTAGAAGTTAAACGCACCGACTGCTCTTGCAGAGACCCGGGCTCGATCTGCCAGGCTCACATGGTCGGCTACAAAACCGTCTCTGTAACTCCAATTCAGGAAGAACTCCAGTACCAGGGGAATCCGGGCAGACCCTTTACTGACCTCTGAGGCATGCACGGACACGGGTGCACAAAACCTTGCATGACAGAACAGTCTATTCAACCTACACATACAAAAATAACTTAAAATAAAAAAAAGAGTTTACATGTTATGAATAGCATGCAGATATTTCAGGCTAAGAAATCAAAGGCCAAGGCGATAAAGAACATTTTCTTTTGGAGTTATTAACAAGGAGACTTCAATAGACCCTTAAACAAAATTGTTTGTTACTAACACTCTTGTTTGCCCTTCAGAAGTTGACTGTATGTCCCTATAGATGAAGAGACCTCATACAGGAGTTGGAGAAAAGATATTGAAAATAGGTGTTGACCTTGAAATTTATCTTTAATTGGGTTCTGGCAGGTACTTTGCATGCTACAGAAAGTACATTTAATCAATCAACCCTTACCCATCTGTGAACCCTGAGAGTTACAATAGTACATCCTTTTCCTCTCTAACCACTGGCCATGACAAGATATGCCCAGTCATGGTAATAGTGGATTGCATTTTATGGGATCAGACAATTTGTAATGAAGATGGTATAAAGGTAAGGTTCTGAAGAAGATCTGTGGGTGCAAAGGAGGCGTGCCTTGACCTAGGCTTGGGAGCCAGGGAAGGCGGAAAAGGAAAGCTTGGATTTGGAAATTTACCACAGGCTGCCAGGTGCTTATGGTGAATGAGCTGAGCTAGGCCTTTGAAAGTAGGGCAGAATCTGGTTGCTGAGGGTAGAGAAGTGTTTCTTCTCACAGATGAACAAGGGAGGTGGGGAGAGAACACCCAAGCTAGGTCTAAGTATGTGTAATGAAGATGGGATTTTGGGATTAGAGAACTCTCGGGTTAGGTGGGTGCATGAAAGTGTGGGAACTGAGTTCTGCCTGGGATCTGGGACGATGGACAAGGCATGCTGGGGTTTCACAATTCATAAGTCCATTTGATGGATGGGGTTAGGGTGCTCCCTCTAGGGTGTTCTGCCTTCCCTATGCAATTTTCTAGGAAGGGAGTATGTCTGAAACTTTAACTACATTCCCAGAAAAAAGGGCCATGAGCAAAACAAGGTTCAGACAAATAACCTGAATGAAGTACCCGCTTTTCCAGGCCTCCTGTATTCCAGCATTTCATTTATTCTGGCTTTTCAGATTAGAATATCTGTTCCTGAGAGTGAGGGACAGCCATCAGCATCATAAACAATTGTTTAGATTTTCATCCATACAGTCCATCACTGCGTGCCCTGTTCAACTGGCATCACACTGCAGGTGTCAGGCAAAGAAAACAATTAGTAAGATTTGGGTCTTTATAAAAACAACAGGTGCTCATGTGTTCCAAGGCCCCAGCAGGAGATTTATTCTAGGACCCAGACCAGATGGCAAGTTGCCAATTGACCTTTAAGGACATTGTTACTATTTTGACTTTATCTGAAATAAAAAAGGAGCGGGAAGGAAAATCAGCTTTTCTCATTCTCCGTGTTAACAATTGGCTTTATTACTTGCATGTTCTTAACATGAAATGTTGAAATGAAGTTCTAGTGGGTCTCAAGTGATACTTCAGAAGAGGGAGTGAAATTCAGGTTTTAAAAATATTAGAGTTGACAGAGAAACATCAAGCTAACATTGAATTTAACATATACAACACATAATTTTTAGTATAAGCTCCCTCTTACAGTAAAATTTATACTCTATTTTCTATAGTTAAACTCTAACAAGAGTCTTGGAATTTGCAGGCTAAATATGTCCACCTTACAAATAATAGCCAGAAGATCATTTGAAGTTCAATGTTGTTACCTAATTAAAAAAAAAAATGATTCTTTATTGTTAGCCCTTCGCCCTTCATTTTACTCATTCTGTATATGCATTTAGAGTAAACGTACATTTGCAAAAAGAAATACTTCATGCAAAAAGAACATAATGAAGTGTTTGGATTTTTCCCTCTGTCTAGTTCCCAGCCACAACAGGAAAATGTCAATACTCATTTACCCAACATATACATCTGGAAATACACACATAATTATTCATCTCATTAGGCTTTTAAAAGACTACTGTTTAGTGGAATTACAGAATATAATTCTCCCCCTCTCTTCCCCCAGACCCAAAAAAATATAATACAAAAGAAAAAATCTGCACTCCCTTCAGGGGAGTTGAAAACACATCACACTGTGAAGATCAGTGTTGAGCTACCAGCTAGAACATTACTTGGAATTGGAGACATCCATCATACTGAGGGACTCACCATTTGGAAGGAGAAAATGTTTCTTTATGTGTGTTCCACCCCTAGGAAGAGAACACAGAGACAAGTTTTCTTCTCCATCCTTTTGTGTATTATTGTTCAAGAATTTCTGTCAGGGCTGTTAATCTTCTGTCTACTGGTGCAGACTTGTAACTGTGTTTAATAAAAATTAAAAAAATAAAAAAAAAACACGGGGAGTGATGTTTTAATAAAGTTCAAAGTAAGAGAGTAATAGAAAAGCCAAACGAAAATTGTCTTGTAACAACGTAAAGGCGTAACAATAAGAAATTTCGTGTTGTCCAGCAAGCATCAAGTCAATCGAAAAAGAATAGGGGTGGGTTTAAATCTCTCGTTGGGGAAGTCTTGCAAGAATCGGGGTACCTAAAGAAAGGTGTCACCAAGAGGTATCTTTTCAAGTCTAGCGTTGGAAAGCGGGTTGAGAGCAGACAACACCAGTAGATATTAAAAAGCCTTACTAATCCACAAATGTAATAAGTTCCACATGTTTGGCGATCTTCAATAAAATTTTTCTCTGTTTATTTTTTATTAGCGCTTGTGCTGTCCTTAGACAGCTTATTTTCTATTTAGGGCGCTTTAATCTCTCAAACAACAACATTGACACAAACAACGTTGAAAGCATAAACAAGAGAATCAAAACACAATCTTATGATATTTAGAATGTATGGACAGTTTATCATTTCTCTATATTAGGTATGCGTTCTAAATATCATAAGCGGTTGTGTTGGAGTCATATTTGTTTTGGATGCCAACAGTTAACGGTGCTTTTTCAATGTGAATCCTTATCCTCTAGAATTAATTTACCACTCATTTCAGGACATTGTACATTTTTGTAACATGGGTGGAACATATGTATTTTATATTTCTTAGAGAAATAAAAATTGAAGGAAAAATGTGAATTCCTAACTATTAATACAGTTTGGATTAACATACAGTTTATTTCAGAGGGTCCTAATTTTGGTATATTGGGCAAACATTTATACTAGACCATATTTTTGAGGGAACACAAAGGGAGGGGAAAGACCACAACAAAAAATAAGGGACTGGCGTCAAAGAACTGACTGAAACAAGTAAATCTTCAAAAAACTTCTTTGTCAAATACTTAGCGACAACTTTTCAAAATGGAGATGGGACAGAAAAAGATGAAGAGACATGTATCGTCCAGAATGCATGAATGCGGGGTTGGGGGCTGGGGGGCAGGCGAAGAGGAGGATGTGTGTCTACAATTGGTCTGAAAAAAATGATTATGTGTGAAATACACAAACACATCAATAAAAGCTTATTTTATTAAAAAAACAAGGAGATCCGAGAATAATCTCATGAAACATTTTGACTCCATAATCGAGCAATAAAATCAACTGTCCAACAGATGGTGATACTGGCTTCCTGCAGCATGGTAGAAACAGGCATAGCAATAATTGATGGTTGGAAACATGCTGGTTAGAAAGTAAAATTTTAAAACATTTTTCTCCCAAATGTTCTGATACTTATATATGGAAAGGCATAGGGTTGAATATAGATTGCCTAAGTTTTTCAAAAGCACGCCTGTTTTCTAGCGCGGTATACCAGTTGCTAAAAGAGCTTTGCTATGTTGTTGGTTTTTTCCAAAAGTCGAGAATATCTTTTGCTAGTTGTTTATATTAGGTATCTGAACAACTGTTGAGATTAAAAAAAAAAAAAAGATTAGATACCCAAGTGAAATCATGTCTTACTGTCTAGACATCTGATCAGACTTGCTAGTCCTTGGGATCTCACAGAAAAGCTGAGTTTTCAGGTATAGATATGTGTATAGATCTATGTTTTCCTTTCGATTCGTGAAATAAGTGACAACAAAACTGTGACATCAGAAGTCAAAATACGCTGGGCATCGTGGTGCACTCCTTTAATCCCAAAACTCTGTAGGCAGAGAAAGGTGGATCTCTGTGAGTTCAGTTCAAGGCCAGCCTGGTCTACAGAGTGAATTCCAGGACAGATAGGAGACCCTGTCAAAAATAAAAATAAAAGGAAAAATACAGTTAATTTAAGAAAACGGCTGGATTCAGGGAGTCAGCTAGTCAGTTGTGATTTCATATTGCATGTTTTCCAATATAACAAATATATCTGAGAAGTATCACATGTAAGAAAAAGTCATTAAAGTAGGAGAATAAATGATTTCCAGAAGGCCTTAGGAATGTATCTAACAATTTAACATAGGAAAGCTGGGCCCTAATTTAACCCAGTGATTCAAATACATCTATTCCTAGCCTTCCATCTATTTTGTTCCTCCATCCTTCTCTTCCTTCTATTCTATTATCTTTAGCTTCTCTCTCTCTCTCTCTCTCTCTCTCTCTCTCTCTCTCTCTCTCTCTGATGTACAGACTGGAAATATGAATACATTATCATATAGTAGCCAACTAATAAGTACTCAAATTAGAACAGGTTCATAATTTAATATAATGAGCTGAAATGATAAAACAATGATGAGTACAAATATTATAAAATAAAAAAGACAGAGCGTGCAAGTATGAGAGAAACAGAAAAACCAAATTGATTACAATAAACAGAACAATACTTTCAATAAGCAAGAGGCTGAGAAGGAGGCATCAGTTGCAGTCAGGAATTAGGTACAAGCCTTAAATCATCATCGCAAAATACTACTAATATTAAAGCAAGAAAGAAATTCAGATTTGGACAAGAGATATAAACATGTAACAAAATTTAGTCCAGATTCAAAGAAAGAATAAAATATTATTTAAAAACTTGAAGGTAATATTTTATGTTTTTAAAACATTAATAAGAATGTAAGATCTGTTAGTACAAGTAACCACAGGTAGCCTAAAGTTACAGAGGAAAATTAAGTGAATATGTTAGAAATTACAGAGCACCAGAGTTAATAGCTTCTGTACACAACAAGCTACATACTAGTGTCAAGATACCTAGCAACTATATTCAAATGCTGAAAAAAATGGATTAACATTTCAGAATATTGAATGAAAAAAAATTGACCAAGGATTTACAAGACAGTGTATTTTAAAGTAAAACAAAAAAAAAACATCTTTATCATTAGATCTTCAGATCTTCAGTCTTTAGACACTGATACAAACTGTTTTTAAAATGTCCATAAAGAATGTACCCAAGGCAGAAATTCTCTGCTCCCATGTTCATGTTTTGTTCATTGGCAGGCTTCATGCTATTGCAGAAGTTAGGCAAAACATCCACTCCATCATAATGGACTCACTCCTCTGAAGCCTAAAGTAATGGAGTCAGCCAACTATGAAATAAAACCTCTGAACTATGAAA
This sequence comes from Rhizomys pruinosus, assembly GCA_009823505.1. NCBI lineage: Eukaryota > Metazoa > Chordata > Mammalia > Rodentia > Spalacidae > Rhizomys > Rhizomys pruinosus. The sequence goes on from VZQC01014935.1 coordinate 34,575, forward strand.
ATTTCCCCTGAAATAAACCATCTCTCTTTATGTTTCTCTTGTTATTTTTACAAGTATCTAGTCTACTTTTCTACACCTCTACACTCATTTTTAATAGTAAATCCACTTTTTAAAATTATTTATTTATTTATTTATTTATTTATTTATTTATTTATTTATTTATTGTGTATGAATGTACTGTCTGCATGTAGGTTTGTGCACCCGTGTCGTGCAATGCCGCGGAGGTCAGAAGAGGGTGTCAGATTCCCCTGGAACTGGAGCTCTCCTGGAACTGGAGTTATGGATCCTTCTCAGCCACCACGTGTGTGCTGGGGCTCGAGCCCAGGTCCTCTGCAAGAGCTAGGACATCTCTCCAGCCCACCTCTACACTTATTAAAAAGGTCCATGTCAAACTTAAATGCATCTACTAGGGCTGGAGATACCTCAAGATCAATTCTCTATTAAAATAAACAAGGCTTGGTGCCACATGCTTTTAATTCCAGCACTCAGGGTCCAAAGGCAGGTGGACCTCTGTGAGTTCAAACACAGCCTATGTAGATTAGTACATACCAAGTTCCAGGCCAGCTGTGGCTAAAAGAACTAACTAACTAAATAAATAAATAAATAAATAAATAAATAAATAGTGAAATAACATAAAAATAAATTAGAAAAGTATCTCAATCTTTAAATATTGGGAGTAATTACTGTATAAGAACATTAAAAGGTCAGAGGGAAAAAAAAAGGGAAAGCTACAGGTGGTAAAAATCCTTGTATATTTTTCCTGAAGAGAAAGTCAAAGTCAGCTAGAAATGCTAAAGGAAAACAGGGGCTAAGCAAAATTGTAGGTAATAAAGAAATAAATATAGCTACTGGATAAAATTAGAGAAAGGTCAAATCAGCATAAAAATCAATAACTATAAAGTAAAGAATGAAAGAAGGGAAATAATGGTTGAAGACTGATAGAAAATAAGATATAAGGTAAGTTCTGGTATAAAATTTTCATAATTATAACTGAATAATCAATCACATCATCAGCTATTTATCCATTTATAAATTTTACTACTTAATATTCAGGTTCCTTTCCTAAGACTCAATCTTTTTCAAAAATGTAATGCTCTTATTTAGGAAGTAATAGTTTAAATATTTCAAATTTAAACAATATTAAGGTCATTCAGCCATGTTTCAGCATCGAGAAAATGTGCTCTACAGTCATTTATTAACTGATGAATGCATGCAGACTTCTCTCCTGACAAACCATGAGTCTGCCTTGTGTTCAGTGGCATCTCCCTTTAACTTTCCCTTTTCAGTGTTGTTAGACATCTTCCACACTTTTATATACATTTATTCTCTTTTTTCCTTGACACAAAAATGTAATATTTCAAATTGGACAATGTGCTAACATCAGATACTGCATCAGTTTTACTTTTCTTTTCTTTTTAATTTTTTTTCTTTTTATTGGTGTTTTGTGTATTTCTTACATCATTTTCCAATTCAGTTCAGGCATATATCCCCTTCCCTTCCCCCCACCCCACCCCTACCCATCCCAGATCATGCATTCTAATTCTACTGTAACTTTTCTGCATCTTTCTGGGTTTTTTGGGTTTTTTTTTCATGTTTTTAACACTAAATGGCAGCCATATGTCTGTATATCCCAAATTTAATTGGCTATTAGCTCTCTCCTTGGAGGAATAACCCAAGGCTGATGCCACAAGCTTGCATCCTCTAATAGTTAGGAAATGTTATAAACCACACGAAGACCCTTCATACTTAACAGAAGAAAATGTAATTCATGGATTAACATACCATCCAAACATCTATGTCTATACCTAAGTAACCTACCATAACAATTAGTGATGTTTAAATACCTATATATCTAATTGTGCGTGTTTCATTAGTAGGATCGAAAGGCTATATATTATACTGTTTAAATACCTATATATCTAATTGCATGTGCTTCATTAGTAGGGTTGAAAGGTTATGCCTGGACAAGCTGGCAGCCCATGAAAGAAAACAGCCAGAATTGACTAGAGATCAAGACATCAGCTCCAGAGAAAGTAGACTGTTTTGCTTCTCATCCACCTGTGCCCCTTTTCTAAGCCTAGGGAACAATCTGAGGAAGAGGGGGCGTGGTAGAATATAAGGGCTGCGATTGGGGTGAATGGTGAAACTACAACAATATAGACTGGAAACTCATTTGATCAACTTGATTGAACATACAATCCCCCCCCCTGCTGGATGGTGGGACCCATGAGCTGTGTGGGTTTGGGCACAACTACTCGCAAATTGGTTTTACATGAAGGTTTCTTGTACTCATAAATTATCAGTTTTACTTTTCAACCGTGTGCCTTCAGTATTCTTGTCTATGTATGGCTGTCATCACTTCACACAGTGATGCCTTCCCCTTTCTTCTTGTGCTATTCTAATGGACTCGAATTCTCCCATCATCTCCTACAAAATAAATCTTCCACTAACTGTAAATACAAATATGTATCATCAGCCATAGGATAACTTCTATCTAGTACTTATTATTCCAAGATGTTTTGATAATTTTGTGATTCCAAATATAAGACTTCATACTAACCTCAATAAGTTTCTAAGATTAATTTTATATACATCCCCCATACCCATTATATAGAAATTACCTGATGAACAGTCTGTCCCAGTTAGCTTTTAATTATGCTACTCGGGAGTCTACTGCAGGAAGACTTTGAGTAGCAGTTCACTATGGGGTACCTAACCATATTTTGTCTTGAAGAGAGACTTGAAGAAGTAAGGTGTTTTTATTTTTCCCCCGCATTGGTCTGAATTTGGTAATTTTAGCATTGTATGGAGAAAATTTCTAAAAAGTCTTTTTCAGTTGATTGTTTAATCAGTATTAAGAAATTAGCCTGAGTAGTATAGCCCAATGAACTCTACAGTCCTAAATTTCAGAATAATGTAATATTATCACTGCTTACAAGCTGAATTTCAAACAATATTCATTCATTCAAAGGAATATTAACCAATGAAGTCTCTTAAACCCATGAAGGAGTAATAATGTTTGTTATATTTTTTATTTTTTTTAATTTGTTATCTTTTAAAATGATTTATCTATCATAAATATTAAAGAAATGGAAAATGATGGTAATTTTATAATCTAAAATGAGTATCATAAAAGCAGCTGATTGGCTATGGACTTTTTTGGAAAAGTTATGCTTTATTACATAACAAAAATTTATGGTAAAAATATAATGGCAATGCTGAGCCGTCTGTTTTGTTCAGAGCATATCATTGTTTTGTTCTATACAATGACAACTAAATGTGCTAGAAGTAAAAGTAATGACATTTGGATTTCTTTCAAAGATTAGCAGTATGAACAGTAGAACTTAGAAGGGATTTTTCTTGCATATTCTAAAAATATACCACCTTTACAACTTTAATGTAGAGAAATCTGCAGAGCTTCCCACCCACTCCTGTCTACACCAAATGGCCACAGACTCCGATGCAGGCAGATCTTTGCAGAGACAGTTTTAATTCTGAAAGGTCAATGCTTATTAATACTGTCACCTCTACAGTATAACTGTCATTTTCTAGTTCTCTCTACTTTCTATTTTTGTGGCTAATATCAAGGTCTCCTTTTTTATTTTCTTTACCCATTTAATTTAATACTGCTAATAATTTAATGTATGTCTTTTTAAAATTTGACATACTTAATTCAGTTGAAACTCTAGCACATCTTTCTATTCTTAGAAATATGATTTGTTCACTAATCGTTATAGATATGACATACTTGATTCTCATTTGACTTTAATCACACAAGTTTTGATTATATAAACAAGTGTCTGCAAACACAGTCACACATACATCCATATTTGATATGTGTATATAAGTGTATATTCTAATTTTGAGATAGGATATCATTAATCATTCTAGATTGGCCTCAAACTCATACTATTTCTGCTTTAGGCTAAATTGCATCACATTGTTCAGATTTACTATCATAGCCAGTAAAGTTTCTCTGAGCTTCTGAAGAAGGAATGCAGTTTGTCACTTTTTCTTTTTTTTTTTATTTATTTATTTCTGTATGTGTATCAATGTACTGTCTGCATGCAGGTCTGTGCACCTGTGTTGTGCAATGCCGCGGAGGTCAGAAGAGGGCGTTGGATTCCCCTGGAACTGGAGTTCTCCTGGAATTGGAGTTTCAGACGGTTCTCGGCCGCCATGTCGGTGCTGGGGATCGAACCTGGGTGTAACCACCTTCATATGTCTTAAGCAAATAAAATTATGAATCTTTGTTATATCAGTAATAGAAAACACAGTGGAGGAAGGGAATCCCAGTATTTCCAGGGCAAATAGGCTTACATTGTTTGAAATTTGTTATGACAGACTTTTCTAAGTCCCCATCACTATATGAGGACAAAGAATGCTTCTGCTGGCCGGGATCTTATTCTCCTTGTGATAAACCTTGGCCACCATAGATTTTTCACTTGTTATGATGAGTACTCTTGTCAATAACACCTGGTTATCCCGATGTCTGTCAGCTAAGATACTAATGACACTAGGAAATATTTTGACTGACTAATTATATTTTACAAGGTCTGTTCTGTCACACATTCTTATTGTTGGGGAAAATCCTACTATGTGAAGGATAAATAAGCTTTGTTGTATTGTTGATTGCCAGAAATCTGAATCAAGTGTTCTGTTACTCAATGCAATAGGACATAAATTGTCTCAATGAGTTGTTTTTCCACTTCGATGAAACCAAACAACTGTGACTTCCTCATCCCAGGCTCTAATAATGCTTTTTGCATTGCTTCCAAGGTTTTAGTTTTCAATTAGAGAGGAGATATAAAGTAAACTATAACATCTTAGCTAAAGAAAAAATTCTTTTAGATTTTACACATCTTAATATATTACAGATGATTTCAATAAAACATAACAAAGACTGGCCTTAATATATTAAAAAATTAGTCAAAGAGTACATATGAATATTGTTGAACAATATAAATAGTGGAGTAGACCACGAAAAAAGATAGAATTTTATAATATATCTTCTAAGAAAAGTTCAATTTTAAAACTCAAAAAAAAAACATGGTGTATTTTTGGGATAATAGCCTTTTCTTATATATTTGGAAATTCCTATATGCCAGAAAATTATGTTTTCTGTCTTCTTATGTATTACATTAGAAGTTCCACAATGTTAGTAATGACATCCTCAAAATGTGTTATATTTCTCATCCCACTTACCTCAACAACTAGAGCATGACCTTTATTAATAACAAGAATGTATTTCAATTCAGTTTCAGTATCACCACTGCATCTTTATTCTACTAACCCACTGCCTGCATGAACACATTCAAAATAATTCATATTTCCCAGTAAATACATTTCTATTATGCAGTTTTTTTCTTATGAGACTGGGGAAATATCTCAGTGACTGAATTTTTTCAGCAGTTTGAGTGAGTTTTCAATGAATACTGTAGAAAAATGTTATTTGTTTTCATGGATTATAGAGACTTAAGATAATTTAAGTTATTATGTGCAACACAAATATATAGATTCAATTCCTACCCCTGTGAGAACTTTCTGCATCAGAATTTTACAATAAAAAGCCTGAACTTGAAGGATTTTAATTTGCCTTAATTTTACATAATTTCTAAGACATAATTATCTGTCACTCAATATAAGTAATCAAACCCCACTCACTAGCAGTATTGATTGTTTCTAGTATTTAAAAACCTAGGAAGTTTTACATCATAGTTATGGTATTCTGTATACATATACAGAGACAGACAGAGAGAATGGACTACACACTTTATCTGGAAATTTAAATTATATTTATAACTAACTTGGAATCACTAGGTTACGTATATTACTCAGTTTATTTAATTTAATGCAATTTGATGCAACTTGTTTTTTCCCTCTATATTTTAATCCATTCATTAAGACAGTGGTTTCAGTTGTCTGATATAAAATATTATTGTATATATGTGTAAGTTGAGCACAGGAAGCAGAATATAAAAGCAGGAGAGGGATAGGCAAATAGAAAGGTGGGATAAGGGGATTGGCATAAATAAAATATCTTTGAAAAATACCACAATGAATCCTATTACACTGTATATTAAAAATCAAAATTAATAAATTCATTAAGAACACTTCTAACACAGTCATTTTTTCAGCAAAAAATTAAAGTTGGCAAATAACTTCCACATTGGAATTGGCAAATTAAATGCTTAACTAGCAGAAAAAATAAAAGTGGTGATGATTAACCCACATGCACAAACGTACCACATTCTGAAATTAGCTGTTAGCTCTGAAAGTGTAATTAATATACAGCTGATAAAAAACTAACAATGCACAATCAGTTTGAGTCAATGGCAGTGTTCTGCCTTTTTACTCATAGAAAACTCCATGAAGTTACATCTTTAAAAGAGAACAAAAGAAAGAAGTGGAATAATGCTAAAGATATTAAATGTAAGACTATATTATCATAGTGTCAATGAGAAGAACAGAAGAAAAGTATACATCAAAATCTTCTCAGTGATATAATGAGAGTTTTGGATTGGAAATCAACAACTCATAAGATTAGATATGTTCTTCATACATTAAGGGGTGAGAAACGATATCGGGTATGCTGAGGCACAGCATGACTACAGCAGCATTACAGAATTCTTGTGTGTTGTGAACATATCCTTTATGCTGTATTTGGAACCATAGGAGAGATAAGGCTAAGTCTGTACCACCAGCATTAGGATTCCTTAAGATTTTGGGCAATTCTAGCCATGTGCTCCCTAAGATCAGGAAAACTGTTTCAGTTCCTAGGAATAGTTGCATAAATTTTTCATTCATTATCAACTCTTCATTAATTATTGCCCTTTAAATAATATTTTTTGTGAACTGGCCAAAATATTTCGACTGCTATTCAATAAAATCTTCACCTATTTGGAATCGGATAGAGTTAGATAGTCATTGTATTAATACCATAGAAAGCCAAATCCATAGACATTTTTAATGCTAGTGGGAAAACTGGAATACCTGTAAGAACTTTTAGTCGAAATACCAAGCATTTTGTTTAGGTCTGACCATAGACATGCTAGCTGGACTAACGAAATTCTTAAATATGGGACTTCATAAGCCACAGTCATGGTCATGTTAGTAAGCATAGGGAGATTCCTGATAGCATGCACACTGACAACACCAACTTTGACAAACATGTAATTTTGGGATTATTAGAAAAAAAAAAAATCCCAGTGACAGATACTAATGCATTCCTATGAGCTCTTGGTCAGGAAGTCACCAGAGATCTAAAAACAATTCAGTCTATTCCTAATACTCTTGGTGATCCACCTATTCATAAAGATACAACACATCTGGGAGGCAGAATATTTTGAAATACAGATGGGTCTAGGCTGAATACTTCCTTGCTACCTGCTTGTTCTCACGATACCCGGAGGTGCTGCTATACAGACTACTGGGGGAAAAACAAAAACAAAAATGAAAACAAACAAAAAAGAAACTCCCAACCAACTGTAGACTCCATAAATTAACATAATCCTCTGCTCATTAAGTTGTGCCCAGTAGTGCAATTGTGGCATGAATATTATTGTTGTAACCAACTTTATGATTGGATTTGAAGCCATGCTACAGGAAGGATTTCATGCATTGTATTGAAAAGTCATGAGCTGTGGCTGGCTGATCATAGACACCAGACGAGAACTTACTACTATTGCTGTGTTAATTGAATATGGTGCCAAACTACTCTCTAAATACTTATCTATTTATTATTTTTTATGTGTATGAGTGTACTGTCTGCATGTACGTTGGTGCACCCATGTCATGCAAGGCCAGACGAGGGCGTCGGATTCCCCTGGAACTGGAGATAAAGATGGCTCTTAGCCACCATGCTGGTGCTGGGAATCGAACCCTTGTCCTCTGCAAGAACAGTTGGTGCTCTTAACCACTGAGCCATCTCTCCAGCCCCTAATACTTACCTTTATACCTATATATTATTTCTCTTTTCACCCCTGCTCAGAGAATCTTCTTTTATGCTGTGGTTGTGGTTAATGCAGAAATTCACACTTATTTCTCCAGAGAATAAGAGACTTGTAGAGTCCTCTGACCTAAACATGATATTTAACTCATCTCCACAGCACAGAAGACATCATTGAAGACGAGTTAGAAAGTATGTGAAAAAAAAAAAAGTATGTAAAATCTGAAGATGGGGGAGGGATGCCATGGAATCAGCATCTTCTGACAAATTCATGGACAAAACTCACGGACTCAATGTAGCTGTCAATCCACACAAGACCCATGCATGATTGGGCCTTTCAATATTTAATCTTGGAAGAAAGAGGGACTCATGAAGTCTAACCCTTCAGTGGGAGGCTACAAGGAGTTTATGTGCAATGGATGATAGAATCTCCCTTTCTCTAGCAGTGTAACCACAACTAATTAACTTCACATCCCATTTAATAATCCTTTACTCACCTTCATGGTAATAACCATAATTCAATGAAGTGGACAAAAGAAAATAAAAATAGGAAGGAACTTTCTGAGAAGAAAAGGGATCCCAGTGTGAATTAATGTGATGGAATAGGGTAAGAGAGAGTGAAAATGGATTATTTAATTATTCATATAATGGACCTTTCAAACAATTTTAACAATATATATATATAATATAATATATATATCTATATATTTGAGTTTGGAAGTTTGGATAAGTTATTATTAAATTACAAGGGGAACTAGAAATTATGCTTTTTTCATACTTGAGAAAAATGATGCCTTAGTTGATTAAATGTCAAAAGCAAAATTGGAGATTCTTCCACCATAGATGTGTGACAGGTACACAGAGCTCTGGAGAAGGGAAAAGTTTTTGAAAACAAAAGCTTCAGCAGGAGGCCTATAAGGACAGTTAAGGATTATGAGGATACCTATTTACTGATGACTTGAATCCACTCACAGAGATGTTTATTGAATGATAAAAATAAACCCTTTTACAGTAATAGATAATATATGATGTTTAACCTTCATATCACACTCCAGCTCTTAGAGTAGCGGGTGAGATTAAACTCGGTTCAGTGGAAAATAGTTTCAGATGAAACTAGTAGAGAACACAGAAAGAGGTTAAACACACACACACACACACATATGCATATATATATATATATATATGTATATATATATATATTGCATTTAGTTGTTTCTTATTTATAAAATTTGTCAATCTGCATATGCTGTAACCTGGCCACTCCTGATACTCTCTCCTCAGATATGTCTTTTTTCCCTTTCTTTCTTTATACTTTTATTGATTTTTTTGTATTTCATATATCATTTTTCAATCCATTTTAGACATATTACTCTTTACTTTCCACCCACCTCTCCCCAGTTCATGCATTCTGCCACACATGACTTGCATCTTTCTCTGTCTTTCTATAGTTTTTCTCTGCAGAGGTTTATTTTTGGGGGCAGAATTTAAGTGTATCAATCCATTCTTTGACCCAGTCCTTATGTTGTTGTTGTTCCCTCCCATTTGTATTATTCCAAAATATGCCTATATAAAGCCCACATATGTACCAGAATTATGTCCTTCAGAAATAAACTATATGTTAATTCCAAAGCATGTTTAGGAATTCACATTTTTCTCTTTAATTTTATATTACTCCAAGATATGAATACACACCCACCACCTGTATATGGTAATTACCATGACTGAAAATAAGTGGTAAGTTAATCCTAGGGCACATTAAGAGACTCACATTATACCACCACAGTTGCTTTCAGATAAAAAGAAATATAACAATGACGATGCTCAGCCTGCCTTTCAACTGGGGATTTGGAGCTAGCATCAACAAGAGTGGGAAATCATTCCCCATTTGTTTGGGGCAGGGGGAACTGTGCTACTTCATTTAGCATAATGCCTTTGATTTCCATCCATTTACCTGCAAAGTTCGTGACGTCCTCTTTCTTTACAGCTGTCTTCTCCAGTGATACATGTATCATTCAGATATGCCTCTTTGTACCAGGTTGGAGTCCTTTACTGAAAGGAAGTCAAGGTAGGAACTTAAAGCATCATGTCTACAGACAATAGCAGAGGGAATAAATGCATGGATCATTGCTTTCCTGCTTGCTTCCTTAGCTAACTTTCTTCAGTCTTTTAGGGATCAGCAGATATACCTTTTAAAGAGAGAGTTTCCAGTCCTTAATAAGTGTATTTCCTTTTCAGCCTGGAAGAATGTAGTGAAAGAGAAATATTTTCCATATATTTCAAAGACAAACAATTAACAAATCCAAATTTTCTTCAAACACACTGTCTAGTGAAAGGATATGGGAAAAAGACAGGCCACCTGAACTTACAGTTTTAGAGCTGTTTTGCTGAAAAAGAAATCAGTCAAGAAAAAAAAAGAAATTTAATGTGAACAGAAATATTTGGTAAATTTCGCTAGAAACCCATCTTGTTTGAATTCATTCTGTAAATACTCAAACTCTGATCATGCTATTTTTTGTTTTATGTTATTTTATTTTTATCCTTTGCTAGAGATTAAACCTAGAGCATTGCACTTACTAAGCAAGTACTCTATTAGCTACCTATTTAACAGGCTCCAAACTTATTCCTTCAGTTCTCCAAATTCTTCCTTCAGTTTACAATAAAGCTAACAGCTAACTGGGTATAAGAATTTAAGCCTCCTATAGTTAAAGAGCAAAGGCTCTTTAACTATAAAGACTCCAGGAATCACTTGAAGTTAGTTTGTGATTGTGTACAAGTAAGAGGTTATATATGATGTGTAGTGTTATTGTCAACTTTTCAGGATCTAGAATGACCCCTGACTCTGTAGGTTTATCTAAATTATGTTCATTGGTTTAGGAAGACCCTTCTTAGTTATGGCAGAAATATTCCTTACAATGGACTTTATAAGAGAGAGGATACAATAAGCTTTCTCCCGTAAATTGTTTTTTTGTTTTGTTTTGTTTTGTTTTGTTTTTGTTTTTTTGTTTTTTTTTTTTTTTCAGAGTACTTTGTCACAGCATCGGGAAAAGAAACTAAGAGGAAAATGTACAGAACAAGCACGAAATTAAGTAATACTTTGCACTATGTGATTTCAAACAGGACATAGATAAAAATAGGGAATCAGATTCAAGTAAACATGTTTAAAATATTATAGCATAAAGTTCACAGCACAGTCCACATTGTAATTAAATGAAATAATGTTTTATTTGCTTATTGCTTTATCAGTTTTAGTTTGCCCATGTGGCAGGATATCTCCATGCTTAATAGGGGTAACAAGTACTTGGGCTATTAATTTTATTATAGGCAATTATGTTTGTCTTATTGGGAATCCAAAATATCCTTGGATTTTCTTCTCTATTTCAAATACACATGAAAGTTGTAAATCATGTAAAAGTAGTTAATGGATAGCAACAGGGGATGAAGGAAATCTGTGTGATAGTCTTCTATAACAGACTGAAGGTAACTGAAAATTACTGCTCTTTATACAATTTCCATATACTTCCTCTGCCTCTTTTAAAGGAAATTTTGTAGTTTTGATCCACATAGCAAACAGTAAAACAGAACAATTAGCAAAACATCATCCAGGGGAGATACAAAGCCTTGTTGCACTGAGTGTCCTCCACATAGTTAAGGAACTAATCTTTACAAATACTCTACTACTAACTAACTGGGAGAAAATAATGTGGAAGAATTTGATTTTATTGTCTTTGTATGTATAATTCTATTTAGATGTTTTCCCAGCAGCTATATTCCTTAAAACTAAGACATCTGGTTTTTGTTATGAAAAGAATTTTGTTTTGGTTATTTTTTCTCCCTAGTAGGATATTGACAGAGCCAGGTAAATATAATCTGGACAGGTAACAGGATAGAAGAGGATAGAAGGGAATGTATAATACTAATTTTCTACTAAACAATTTCATATTAAGCTTAATCCTCCTAATGAACTATTTTTAGAACCCTAGATTAATATATGTCTTAGTTCTCATAAAATAGTTTCCTTATGCAGTACTTGTTGTTAACACAGAAATACACCATTGAATGATACAAAGAGTGGATTGAAATAGGACCTCTATTCCAAATTTCTGCATCCCAGGGCTTAGGGATCATTATGGAAGAAGAAGGAGAGAGATTGTAAATGCCAGAGAAGGTGAATGACCACAAGGAAACTTGAATATTCCAGACAGCGGGGGAGTTATTCATATGGATTCACCCTAACTGTGCCATCATGCACAAGTTCCATGGAGTTTCAAAGGTGACTAAATCCCAACATACACATGATGAAATAGGTAAGAACTTCCAATTCTACCTTACGAAGTTTTGGCAACTGATTTCTGCAGGGAGTGAGAGAAATAGGCTTTTTTAAGGATGGGACTCTTGATAAATTATCCAGGCTACAGTGGATGTACCCACACTGAAGAACAATTGTGGACACAAATTAGACTCTATAGGCCCTATTTTATATTTATAATAAAGAACAAGTAAATGAGGGTGGGGAAATAAAAGAAGATATGGATAGGGGATGAGATTAATTTCCATCAAATTATGTTGAAAGAAAATCACAAAAAATCAATTTAAGAAAAATATTTTAGCGTTCTGAATCAACATATTTGAAACAAAAATGGAAGAAGGAATGAGCAATAATTTTGGAGTATGGTTTCAGAGAGGTTTCATCCCATTGTGATGGGGAAGACATGGATACAGTTACAGTTTCATGGCACTTGGAACAGATAGAACACGTTGTGACATGAAAGCAGACAAGAATCTGAATGTAGAGCAAATTATAAACCTGTTACAGCATACAAGCCCCACCCCCTTAGAACTCTACTTAGTTTGCTAAGCCCTCTGTTCCAAAGTTTTTGCAAACTCTCAGAAGAGCACTACCAGCTGGGGGCCAAGTGTACAAAGGAACACAAACGCCAGTGGGAGTATAGTTCACACCCACACCATAACAAATTATTTCCTATTTTCTGGTTTCTTTTTCAAAGTTAAATATGTGTATGTTTGCTACACATGTATGGCTACATGTCTGTAATTTCAACACTTGGGAGGTAGAAGCAGGAAGATGATCTCATGATCATCATCAGCTACACAGTGAGAAACATATATTTTTCCATTTTTTAATATTTGCAAAATGAGTGGTGTGTGTGTGTGTGTGTGTGTGTGTGTGTGTGTGTGTATTTGGTAAGTTTGGTTCATTAGGTAATACAACAACTTGAGCTAATATGTGTATTACAAAATGACTTTTTCAGGGAACTCTTTAAATTTAATAATGGCGGAAAATTTAATCAACTAGAAAATGTAGGTTTGACATTTAGGAAATTCAAGGAAGATTTTTATCAATGACCCTTCCTACAATAGAGTGTATCACGAGTTTTGTTTTTTTTTTTTTTTACCTCAGGGAATATTTAATATTATTCTAGGACGTGCTCCAATGCCAGATTTGAACTTTTAGAAATACCTCAAATATTTAATATTTTTCTCCGAACTACCTAGGTCATATGATTCACTTTTCCACAATCTAACAAAGTCATTGGAATTTCAAAAAATGATGCATTTCATCTCACATATTCATCAGTGTAAATGTACATATATGAATGCATGTACATATAAACAGAATGTGAAAGAAAAAATCCTGGATTAATATTAAGTTTACTCACCCCAATTTGAGGATGAATAATGAAGCTTTCCAAACTTATATCACTAGTAGTGGCTAAGTATAAAAGCTAACACAAAATACTATTTTTCTGTCAATTCCCAGTTTACCTGAGGAATTTCAAATAGAATATATTTTGTTATACATAAGTCTACTTGAAGAGCTTTCATTGAAATCAGAAGCACATTATAGTTTTCCAGGAGAAGGTTATATTTCTATTTGTCAGGCTCGTTATAAACATTGTCCTCAACATGAAGACAGGATGCTTCGTTTTCTCTTTTTGTTACATTTTCCAGGCTTCAAAAAATATCATTTCCATGCAAATTACCCTCTTACAGCATTCATTAAACTCTTTTTACTGAAAACCTACCTCACTCTCAAATCTTTCTGTTATCTGTGGGATTTCTTCCAAGGGTCAAAACATCAGAACAATGCTACACTGATTTAATATGAAATATGGAAAAGCAAGAAACTGTTCAAAGTTGTTTTGTGATTTGAGAATGTTACAGAGGCATGCTACTGAAGCAGAATATATTCTTATAGTTAGACAGAATAATTAACATAAGAAATGGTGATAAAAAACTTTTATTACAGACCCCATATAAGAATTTCATTGACCTCTCCTGCATCTGTACCTCCAAGGGGCTAAGTCTTTATAAATATTCAGTGAACACTCAAGCAACATGAAGTTGCTCAATTTCTCATAATATCTGCTGTTTTTTAGGCACAACAAATAATGTAAAAATTAACATTGATCTGCAACATTAAGAAACATAATTTATACAGTTTTAACTCATATTTTGTTACATGATACAATTTTCATAACTATATCAGTTTTAATAACTTTTTGCATATATATACTGGTTATATAAAGGTATAATTTACAAAATCATATAGGAAATATTTAATCATTGTTTTATTAGATAATACTAAATCCAAGTCATTATTCATATAAAAATAACTTCAGTAGCATATTATTAAGTGCTTTTATAAATTTATAGTCAATACTGTTTCTTATACACAGGTCACCTTTTGTTTTTACTCCTTTAATAAGTGATAACAGCATCATTGACTTTATTACATTATGCGAAATAACATGCTATGTATATAAATAGTCATAATATTTTGAAGCTGTATAAATGTATAAGATAATGTTTGAGCAACTTAGATACAAACAATGTGCATAAGGGACTCATATGTCTAAGGCCTAAATGCTGTATATTTAGCAAGTCCACTATGTCATCTCATAATTTCTATGCTTTACATATAAACATTTGCAATTACTCAAAATGCTTTAAACTTGCAGTTATCATTTCATCACAAATAGTGCAAAATAAGTTAATACAATTTTACTTCTCCAATAAAATTTAACCAGAAAAATACCAAATACCATTGTATTACAAAGTTTTAATATTTGATTTAGTTGCAAAATTAAATGTCAATAGTAATATCATTTTTAGTAATGTAAAAAATCATCATTAAAGAATTCCAAATCTTATAAATGGTAGAAATCTTGAGAAAATTTTGAGAACTAGCAATGAGATTTAAAAAAAAATATTAATTTTGTTTATCTCTGTATGTGTAGGAATGTACTGCCTGCATGCAAGTTTGTGCACCCGTGTCGTGCAATGCTGCGGTGGTCAGAAGAGGGTCTCGGATTCCCCTGGACCTGGAGTTCTCCTGGAATTGGTGTTTCAGACGGCTCTCGGCCGCCATGTGGATGCTGGGGATCGAACCCGGGTCCTCTGTAAGAGTGGTCAGCGCTCTTAACCGCTAGGCCATCTCTCCAGCCCCGCAATGACATTTTTAAAGGATCATTTTTATTGTATGTGTCTGACAGTTCCGCATGCATATTTATAAGTGTACAATATACATGCAGTGCCTGTGGAGACAAGAAGAGGGTGATAGCTGCCCTGGAACTGGAGTTATAGATGGTTGTGAACCAGGAAGTGATTACTAGGAACTGATCCTACAAAAGCAGTAATTGTGCTTAACTACTGAGACATCTCTTCATCTGCCATGAACTGGCAATATTTTCATGTAACCTATTATTTTTTCTGTTGTACTTATTCTTACTATTTAATTTTAATAGGATTGTCAAACAAATAATGTTTCCACTCTTTTGAAATATGTATATAAGTTTTCAGGTGACTAAATCAAGTTAATCCCCATATATATGTATTCCCTTTTATATTGTTACAACAGAAAAACAGGGGAAACTACTTATAAATGAAACTACTTATAAATGAAACTGGTTTTTATTTATTTTAAGTTGAAATTTATAATACACATAGCATAAAAATAACATAAATGAAACTTGTGATACCAAAAAGCATCAAAATAGAGTGATACTTTAACATGGAAATTCCTTTTTTTCTCCAACTTGTATTGCATATATATATATATATATATATATATATATATATCACCTGAGTTGGAGGTATTCTCTTTCTTTTCTTCTTTCTTTCTTTCCTTTCTTTAGCTTTCTTCTTTCTTTCTTTCTTTCTTTTCTTTCTTGTCTTTCTTGCATCTTCTTTCTTCTTTCAAAGAGATTGTCATGTTTATTCCTGATTGTTTTTGATGCATTTTTCTGCAGCGAAGGAATCCTTGAATCACAAAAGTGGATTCATATCTCTTCAGCTTCTGTTGCTGGGTGCAGGCTGGCCTATATAATGCCAGAGCAAGGAATAAAGGAAATAGATGTGCATGGAGAGAGTTGGATCCATCTTTAAAAAAAATAAATTATTGCACTTTTGTGCATTTCATACAGCATTTCTCAGTCCAGTTTAGACTCATTCCCTTTTCCATGTCCCCACCACACCCAAGTTCATGCATTCTGTCATACATGCCTTGCATCTTTTTCTCAGTTTTTTAAAGTTTTTTTTTTTTTTTCTTTGCAGAGGTTTATTGTTTCAGGCAGAAGTTTACTGTTTCAGTCAGTTTTTTGACCAAGTCCTTTTGTTGTTGTTATTCTCTCCAATTTGTAGTGCTCCAAAATACACCTATATGTACATCACACATATACCAACATTATTATTTCTGATAATAAACTGTCTGCTAATTCCAAATATGTGTAGGAATCCACATTTTTCTCTTTGATTTTATATTACTCTAAAATATGCATACATAGCCTCCACCCGTGTACCAAAATCACAAAGTGTAAAACTAATGGTAGGTGAATTCTAGAGCCCATTAAGGGATTCAGTTACTATCACCTCCTTTGCTTTCAGATAAAAAGAACTATAACATTAACACTGCTTAGTTTGCCTTACAACTAGGGATTTGGTGCTAGCATCCACATATGAGGGATACAATTTGTCCTTTGTTTTTCTGGAACAGTATAATATTACTTAGCATAATGGCTTCTAGTTCCATCATTTGCCTGCAAAGTTCATGATGTCATCTTTCTTTATCACTGCATAGAACTCCATTGTGTAGATGTACCACATTTTCTTTTATATTTTTTTATTTAATTTTATTTATTTCTGTATGTGTATGAATGTACTGTCTGCATGCAGGTTTGTGCACCCGTGTGTGCCATGCCACGGAGGTCAAAGAGGGTCTCGGATTCCCCTGGAACTGGAGTTTCTCCTGGAATTTGGAGTTTCAGATGGTTTTCGGCCACCATGTAGGTGCTGGGGATCGAACCCGGGTCCTCTGCAAGAGCGGTCAGTGCTGTTAACTGCCAGGCCATCTCTCCAGCCCCGTACCACATTTTCTTTATACACTCATTGGTTGAGGGGCAACTGTCTTGCTTCCAGCTCTTTGCTATTGTGAAGAGAGTTGCAGTAAACATAGATGTGCATGTATTTCTGCAATAGGATGCATGTTGTTGGTATATACCCAAGAGCGGTATGACTGGGTCAGGTGGTAAACTCGTTTTGAGTCCTTTAAGGGTTTTCCACACTGCTTTCCCTAGTGGATGTACAAGTTACTTTCTCATTTGCAATGAATGAATGTTTCCTTTTCCCCACAACCTCTCCAGCATTTGGTATTCTTTGTTTTCTTGATCATAGCAGTCTTACATTGTAAGATGAAAATCACGGTGGTTTAATTGGGCCATTCCTCACTATTAGCACTGTTGAATACTTTTTAAGATGCTTCTCAGCCATCTTCTTCATTGACGTTTCTGTGCATCTTTTGAGTGGGTCATTTTCTTTCTTCCTCTTTTGTCTTTTGATAAGTGTAATCTGAAAGTTTATCAGTTGTATCACTCTTGGAGGTTTTCTTCAACTCTATGGGTTTTCTCTTTGCTTCTTTGATTCTTTTGCTGTACAGAAGCTCTTAAGTTTAAGAAGATCTCGTTTGTCAATTGACTTAATTTTTGGCACAGCTACTGTCTGATTTAGAAAGTCTTTTCCTATGATTATGTCTTGTTGGTTACTACAACCTTTTTTTTTTTTCTTCTCTTTTGATAATCTCCTAAGGGACTGTAATAACACACACGCGGGCGTGGTGGCGCAACGCCTTTAATCCAGCAATTGGGAGCAGAGGCAGGCGGTCTTTGTGAGTCCAAGCCAGCCTGGTCTACAGAGTGAGTCCAGGACAGCTGGGCTACCAGGGCGACCCTGTCTTCAAAGACCAAAAAAAAAAAAAAAAAAAAAAAGAAACGCAGTTGGCATTCTTAACCGCTGAGCCATTTAGGGTTTTTTTGTTTTTTTGTTTTTATTTACTTATTTTTTTTTTTTTTTTAATTTTTATGTGTATGAATGTACTGTCTGCATGTAGGTTTGTGCACCCGTGCCGTGCAATGCTGCGGAGGTCAGAAGAGGTTGTAGGATTCCCCTGGAACTGGAGTTCTCCTGGAATTGGAGTTACAGAGGGTTCTCAGCCGCCATGTGGGTGCTGGGGATCTTACCCGGGTCCTCTGCAAGAGCAGACGACGCTCTGAGCCGCTAGGCCATCTCTCCAGCCCCCAAGTTTAGGTTTTTTTAAATAGTCCCATATGATTTTCTGAATCTTTTCACTGTCTGTTTTTATGTTTCCTTTTTAATCTCTAATATTCTTTATTTGGAGTTGTACTTTCTTTCCTTTTGTCAAAAGTCTACCTATCTTGTTTATCCTTGCAAAGACCAGCTCTTGGATTCATTGATTTTTTTGTACTGTATTCTTTGTTTCTATTTCATTGATTTTTGTTCTGATTTTTGTTATTTCTTCCTGTGTGTAGGTTTTAGGATTCATTTGTTCTTGTCTCTCAAGTGTTTTTAGTTGCAACGTTGTCGTTTATTTGTTTTGTTTCTATTTTAACGTGGGCACTAAAAGCTATGAATTTTCCTCTCAGGACTGCTTTTAAGGTGTCCCATAAGTTTTTCTGTGTTCTATCATTACTTTTATTTCGCGCCAGCAATGATTTTATTTCTTTATTTCTCATTTGACCCATTCGTTATTAGGTAGTGTATTTTTTAGTCTCCATGTGTTCTTATAGCTAATAAGGCTCTTTCTGTGCTTGATATTAAGCTTTATTGTACTTGGTCTAATAGGATGCATGAAATTATTTTATTTTTTTATATTTTCTGAGGTTGGCTCTGTTTCCCAGTATATGGTTGATTTTGGAGAATGTTCCATGAGGTGCTGAGTAGAAAGTAAAAATGGTAGCATCATTGCTAATAGTACAAAATTAGCTCTAATAAATGTAAAGTTATTTCTATTAGTATTTCAATAACAGTATTGAACAGTAGTTGTTGAGTGTTTAGTCACATGATGCATAATAAATATCTCAACACAATTCACAGTAATTTTGCATCATGTTATCATCACTTTTGTGAACCTCTGCACTCATTTACTCCCTGAAACGTTGTAAGGTACACTTTAAAATGCCATTTTAAGGCTTAGAGAGATGGTTCAGTGGTTAGTAGCATTGTCTGCTCTATCAGAGGGTCTGGGTTTGATTTCTGGCAACTGCATGGAGGCTGACAACATCTATTATTCCAGCTCCAATGGGATCCAAAGCCTTCTTCTATCCTCTGGGGCACTTACACATATTACATGGGTATCCTTAAACACATGCATGTATAGAACTCATATACATAAAATGAAAATAAATAAACCAAAAATGTTAATTTAAGGGGAACATATGTCAATAATTATTTTATTAATCAGTAAAAGCAGTGCTTCCTTTTTATGTTTGTTCCTAATATGCTGATATGACATCTTAAAATAATTTCAACCTCATCAGGAATCTAGGGCTAGAAAGTTACTCAGTGCTTAAGTAATGCAGGACTAGATTTTGGTTTCTAGAACCCATGTTGGCAACCTCTAAACCAACTGTACCTGCAGTAGCAGAGGATCTAATGCATTCCCCTGGTCTCTGTGGGCAATTGCAGTTAAGAGCACAAACCCCTACACAGATACACATAATCAAATATAAAATTAAAACTAATTTTAAAGGAATCCAACTAAAACAAATTAAATAGTCAGGGCATCATGTTGGATGGAGAAAGATAATAATTAACCATGTTTTAAAGATATAAAATGTAAGAGACTGTGGGATTCAAGGATTAGTCAACTATAGCAGAATAGTTAAAGTTTATAGTCCATTCTATTTATATTAGGAAGACTAATAAACATGGAGCCTCAGTGTTTTCATTGAGTGTCCTATCTCCACCTTGAGCAAAACTGCTTCTAAATTCCTTAAGTATATGTGACAACAAGTACGCTGGCTGGACTTGACAGAACACTAACTACAAGATATTCTTACCTCTCAGTTTGGAAGCATGAATGTAAAATGTCATGCATTCAATATAATATGATGTATGGAACTTAGTAAAGTCATATTTACTTTGTTTAAATTTATCAGGTAAAATACAATCTTAAGAGGTGGTACATAATTTCAAGATCTCAAACTGCTGAATCCAGCTCACAGCCAGTCTGTAAAGATTAATGACAATTCATTCCTTGCATTGGTGAAACTCTTTGAGCCTTTTTAAGCACTTTTCACTTTTAGACATCTTTGATGCTCCCATTCTCTTTAGTATGATGAGTCTTCAGAAAAGTAAGCTCTGGTAACCCTGAATAAGGGAAGATGATCACAAAATGAATACGGAAATGAACTCTGCTATCTTCAATGAAATGGTTCATCTACAGTGTTCAGCTTCCCTCTCCTCCTCTTCTTATTTGTGCATAGCACCCATGGATTTCTTATATATTTGGTACTCCACATTTCTTTTTTTATGTTTATTTATGTGTACACATGTATTTCTTGCATGTATAGAAGTGCACCTGTGTCATACAATGCCCATGGTGGTCAGAAGGCATCAAATCCTCTGGAACTGGAAATACAGAAGGTTGTTAGCTGCCATTTGGATGCTGAGAATTGAACCCAGGTCCTCTGCAAGAGCAGTAAGTGCTTTTAACTTGTGAGACATCTCTCCAGCCCTAAGTACTCTACACTTCTAGTGTAACATACAAATATTCTCACCCATATTAAACTATTAGAATAATACTTTATACAGCTTATATATTGATATTATCATCCAATCATGTCTTCTAAGAACTTTCCAGAATTCTCACTGAGTATTGCTAAATAGGTTACACAGGATATAGATGTCTTCTCATGTAGAAGAGAATGTTTCATATAAAGATACAGAGTTACTATGCAATGCCGAGATAATTAAGGCAAAAGAAAGAGATCAAATTCCAGAGTACACTTACTTCCATAAAAATTGTAACAAAAAACTGGAATAGAATTTCTCAAAATATGTCTTTTGTTCACTCTCTCCAACTCTCAAGAGAAGCATCAGAAAACATCAATTTTCAATTCCATCAGAACCTAGATAAGTAGCAACTGGGTCAATGGTGCTTTGTGACTGTTTAACAAAATGATCAGATTATGAGGCACATTGAAGTGTGAGTAGCAGAACAGTGAGGATTAAGTATTAGCATGTATTCAGAGAAAAAAGTAGGAGATAATATAACAGCACAACTTCCTGGTAGTTAGAATTTAAAAGTTAGAAAATCTGCAGAGGAGGATTATGGGATTCTGAAAGTATAATTAACTGCCTTGGAGATACATGCATTCTTTTGAAAATTGTGTATCTTTATACAATTTTGCAGCAGGTTGCGTTTTTGACATACGTGGCATTGAAGCCTTGTATAATTGTTCATGCCTGCAATTCAGCACATTGAATGGTGAGCAGGAGGATCAAGATTCAAATTTCCCTGATATATATGATAATATATCATATATATTAATATATATATATATCTATATATATATTATGATATAAAATTGATTATATTTTAAAAAAATAAAAAAAAAAACCCTATCTCAAAAATATCACTTTGTGTTGAAATTATTTTATATAAAATATTTGTATTACATTTTATAAGAAATTAAATATCAAAATTTTGTATTCATTTGCATCTGATTATCTCATTTATTGTATATGCTCATGACCATGGACTTTAAATGATATAAAATGATACTTTAGTTTGTTTAGGACCTTCATTCTTGTTTCTTGGATAAAGAAATATATAACTCATTTATTTAATTTTACAGAAGGCCAAAGTGAAAAACTTTGGACTTTTAAACAGATTGAACTTTCATAACATTTGAAGTTTGGCTACCATTTTTAATTGAATTCTTACAGATTTAATAATGTTTATAACTTAAAGTTGTACTTTATGATGCTGGAGAGATGGCTGGATGCTCAAAAGTGCAGAGGACATAGACTAGATTCTGAGCATCCACATCTGCCCTTAGCTCCACTGCCAGGAGATGTAACAACTCTTCTGACTTTCGCAGGCCCTGCCTGACAGAGACACATTTACATTCATGCAGGCAATACCCTCATATTTAAAAAAATGAAAAATTTTAAAATTGTAATTTGATTTACATTGAATTAATATGAGTTCTTGGTTAAAAATAAGAAAAGTAAGTTTAGAGTTTAATTTGATATGTTTATCGAAGTTGAGAGGAATTGGGATGTCATAGTTTTTGTAAACTTGATACAAACCTAGACACACTGGGAAGAGGGAATTCCTATTGAGGAATTTCCTGTATAAGACTGGCCTGTGGGCAGAATTCTGGGGCATGTTCATGATTGCTAATTGGTGAAGGAGGGCTCAGTCCACCAAGGTTGATGCTATGCCTGGACAGGCAGATCTCAGCTGCATAAGGAAGGCTGATGAGCAAGACAGGGGAACCAATCCACTAAGCCAACATTCACCCCTCTTTTCTGCTTCTGTTCCAGCCTCCAAGTTCTTGCATAGAGTTCCTCCTGCCTTTGCTTCTTTCAATTATAGACTGGGAAGTATAAGATGAAATGAGTCCCTGCAGCCACCAAAACAATTCTACCTGTCCCCTCTCCTTTCTCTCTCTCACTCTCTTTCATATATATATATATAGATATATCTCTGTTGCTCTAACCTAGCTATATATCTAAATCCTATATCTGTTGTGTGTCTTTCCCTTCCCGCCTCTATTTGCTCTGCAGGATCGATGATTCCTCTCTGTATCCGGGCAAATATTATCTATCTATTAGCTACTCCGCGAACCCCATCCTTTGGCCATGCCCCTCTCCTCGCCACCTCTTAGCCATGGATCCTCATCGTCGTCTCTTTCTGCGTTACCTCACCGGACATTCCTCAAGTCTTTTTCGACCTCTCCCCTACGGTCGTTCACTTCTGCAAAAGAAATTTCTCCGGACCTGCCTGCTCCCTTCTCGTCCATCCCTGTTTCCACCACGCCCCGATGGTGTAGCACTCTACCATGCTTGCTCCATCCCGCCATTTTGGCCTCTTCTGACCACTTTTTGGCCGGGCCCTCATCCATGTTTTGCTTCTGGCCTCTGGACTCTCCCGTTTTTCCTTCCTGGCCTCCGTCCCCCCTCCCCCCTGCCCTGCTGGGCTTTCAATCCCGGCCTGCCTCCGCCGCCCCTATCTGGCTGTTCTGCGAGGCCCCTGCTATGTTTTTGCCATTTTCGGACTTGTTCCGCGGTTTTGTTGGCTGCACCCTCATGGACAGTACGTTACTTCAAGAGTTCCACTGTCAACGTGAGTTATGCGGAATTTTTCCAGTGTTGCCTTTCATACCTCAGCCATCAAATCCCTTGATTTCATAGATGGAGACAAGATGATTATAGACTGACATCATTTTAGGCTCCAAAGAGGCATATAACCTAGGTCACAGAAGAAATAGATTTTGGCAGATATTTGATTCTTTTTTCTTTTTTTCTCTCTTCTCTTTCTTTCACTGCTAAATTCAAAAGTGTATGTACAGGTTATATTTCATCATGGAAATGTTCCTTGTTGTCCCATAAAACACATACATTTATCTAAACTATCCTTTCTTCACACACACACTCTGTGGAGTGTGGTGTGTGTGTGTGTGTGTGTGTGTGTGTGTGTTGTGTGTGTGTGTGTGAATTTTACAGAAAGAAAGATGCTGATATCACCTAGTAGCTGAATTTTATTCCTAAAGGGCTACTTCTGGGGATTTTTCTTAATCTCTAAAAATGTATTACACTGTGTTTCCTATTGTTCTTGAAGCAGCAGTATTCTACACCAAAATACTCATGTATCCTTCAGTTTCACTTCAGAGAAGATAGGATATATAAACTACATTTATTTTCTATTTGAATGTGGGAAATCCAGCTTGAATTGAGGGCTGGATTTCCAACTAGCACCGCATGGCCAAGAGTCTGGCTCTGCCCCAAGGAGGAGCAAGCAGCATGGCCTAGGTACATGATACTGGGTGGAGCAAGGTGTGCAGTGCCACGGAGTTGGGGGGCTTATGATTGGTCCTGGGAACTGATGTCATTTGGTTTATAAAGCAAGCTGTGGCAATGAGTAAATCTGAATTCATCACAGAATTCCCAGCCATTATTATTATTTTTTATTACTTCTTTATTTTTTTTTTTCATTTTGTGACAATAGGTACTAATTTATGAGTACAAGCATCCTTCATGTAAAACCAATTTGCAAGCATTTGTGCCCAAACCCACACAGTCCAAGGGTCCCACCATCCAGCTGGGAGGGCTTGTATGTTCAACAAGTGACAATATAGTGTCCCCAGACTGATATTGCTATAGTTTCACACATTCACACCCAAATCCTAGCCCTTACATTCTACCATGCCCCCTCTTCGCAGATGTTCCCTAGGCTTAGAAAATGGGCACAAATGGACCAGAAGCAAAGCACTCTACTTTCTCCTGAAGCTGTTGTTTTAGACTCGGTCAATTCTGGCTGTTTCCTTCATGGGCTGACATTTGTCCAGGAGTAACCTTTACTCCTACTATGAAGCACAAACAATTAGATATATAGGTATTTAAACAGTACTAATTTTTATGGTAGTTACTTTGGTATAGACACACATGTTTGGATCTGTGTTTAATCCATGAACTATGGTTTTTCTCTGTTAAATTGACAGGGTCTTACTGTGGCTTATAACATCTCCTAACCACTAGTGGCATGAAAGCTTGTGGCATCAGTCGTGGGTTATTCTCCAAGGAGAGAACTAATAGCCAATTAGTTTGGGATATACAGACATATGGCTGCAACTGCTGCACAGTATTTCCAGGCAGAAGGGTGTAGCTGGTGCGATGGAAAGTTTTGCTTGACTCAAGGAGACCTATATTTGCTTTATTGGTTTGTGGCCTTTGGTAACATCTCTGGTAATTCACAGAAACCAACTGTACACTTGCAAGTGCAGTCTCTAATACAATTCTTTCCATGTTACATCAGGTCTTCACAGCAAGGGCCTTATCACCTCTCTTCTTGCAGGTATCCCAATTTACAGGCAAGAAGCTATTTCCCTTTTGGGGGGCTTTGGATCCCCTGGGCCAACATCTCCTTGGGAGAATAATCCATTGCTGATATCAGAGCTCTCCTTATTAATATAATTTGCTTAAGTGCATCGCTTAAAGGAGACCTAATTATTATATTTGGTATTTGAATAGAGAATAATCCTTTTCACAGTTCCAGTCTATTAGTCAATTAAAAAGGGCAGTTTTATGGTTTTATAAGAGATTACCTCTGTATCAGTTGCTCCAATTTAAAGTTAGAGAACGACTCATCATCATCATTTCTCCTTGTTTCTATGGGGGGAGGTAAGAAAGTCTCTCGTATTAAAACTTGCACACCAAGGTAAGTTTCGTTAGGACTCACTATAAATAGTTGTTACAAGTAGATCACAGAGGGGTTTGATGGCTGCAGCAGTCTGAGGCTTTTCTTCTTCCTTTCATTGTTCATACAGGTCAACCTTTCTGCTGGCACTTCCTGGTACATCCTACACATGCAAAGCTGTATCTTTTCTTTCTCAGCGCATTAATTGGTGATTTTTTTGAACTGTGGGAAAATAAAAATCCTTTTCCCATAGTTAGTTTTAAGATTTTAATTGCAAAGTTTTTGACAAAACATTTTCATATATCTTATCTCCCTTTTTTTTATGTTTTTTTTTGACATGAGTCTCAAAGAAGGCAGTTGTATTACACATACCTATAGGCTGGAATCAAGGCAAGATTTCATCAAATGCACCAAGCTGTTTTGGGTGACTGTATGTGGTTAGCTTGTTGAACAAACTTAATTTTTTAAGTTAACATCATCTATAGCAAAAGAAATGCCAGAAGAAGATACTTACAGCAGAAAAATTATAGAGAACATTTGTATGGTCAATCCCAAAGTTATTGTTATACAGATTTTAAGTAAAAAAATGTGGACAACAAAGTTTATATTTCCAATTAACTCAGGTGCTTACCGTTTTATCAGAACCTTTAAACCAATGTTGTTTAAATATATACATATTTACTTTTTACTAAGTAATAAAACACCATGTTACCTGTAGACAAAGTCTGGGCAAAATTGGTACTTGTTTGAACTCACGTCAATTAAATATACATTAATTGAATATAGGCATGTGTCCCTCTCCCACCCCTTCATCCCCCCAATCAATTGTAAGTCAGTTCTCTGATTCAGTCTTTCTGTTGTTGTGATTTTAATATTCATCCCTCCTCCACAAGAAATATTTATAACTGGTTATTGGTGCAGCATCCACATATGAGAGATAGCATTCGTCGTTTGGTTTTTTGGGACTGTGTTACTTCACTTACTATAATACTTCTACTCCATCCATTTACCTGAAAAAGGTTTTGAGTTGTCTTTCTTTCCGCTGCATGAACTCCATTTGTGACATGTACCACATTTTCTTCTTATCCTTCATCAGTTGAGGGGCATTGGGTTAGTTCCAGGCTTTTTGGTATTGTGAAACAGAGCGGCAATAAATATAGCTATGCATTTAATTCTCTGCAAAGATGAGTCTTGTGGTATATACTCAGGATGGTATGACTGGGTCCAAATGGCAAGACATTTTGAGTCTTCCAATCATTCTCCACACTGCTTCCATAGTGGCTGTACAGTCTGACATTCCCACCAGCAATGGATGAGTGTTCCCCTTTCCCCATACCTCTCCAGCACTTGTTACATGTGTTTTCTTGACTGGCCGTCTTTCAGAGTGAGAGTAGTATGTAGAGGGCCTTGATTTGCATTTCCAATTATTAGTGACATTGAACAGTTTTTAAATGATGTTTCTCAGCCACTCTAATTCCTCCCTCTGTGAAGTCTTATTCAGTTCTTTGCCTCACTTTTGAGTGATTCATTGTATTTTTTCTGTTTGTTTTTTGAGTAGCTTGTATACCTGGAAATTAAATGCTTTGTCAAATGTATCTGCAAGTGAAGGTTTCCTCCCACTCTGGTGGTTTTCTCTCATTCACTTCCTTGATTGTTTTATTTATGTACAGAAGCTTTTGAGTTTATGGGTCAAATTTTGGGCAATTAGGATCTTATAGTTTTGTGCAGCTGCTGGTCTGATTTAGGTAGACTTTCCTATGCCTATGTCTTGTAGTCTGCTGCACAATTTCTCTCTATCACCTCCGAATTTGGATTTCAGGTTGAGGTCTTTGATCCTCTGGATGACTTTTTACAGGGCGAGAGAGTAGAGTTTTATTTCATTATTCGACAGAGGTGATCCAGTTTTGCCAACACCACTTACTGAAATCCTGTCTTTCCACACTGTGCTTTTGGACCCCTTGTCAAACATTAGGTGGCTGAAATTGTATTGTCTCAGTTGTGATCTTCAGTTTTATTCCATTGGTCAAACTGGACTGTTTTTTTTGTTTTGCAGTACAAGTTGTTTTTATGATTACTAGCCTTAGTTATTTTGATGTCTAGGAGAGCAATCCCTCCTGTTTGCTGTTTTGGCTCAGGGTTGCTTTGGTTATAGGGGTCTTTTGTTTTTTATTCCAAATGAAATTAGGATTTTTCCAAGACCTAAGAAGATCGGGAGACTTTGATTGGGATTGCATATATATTGTAATCACGGGTTTGGGTAGACGTGGACATGTTTTTACTAATTTTTTTCCCAATCCATGAGCATGGGAGGTTTGTCCATCTTCTAATGCTTCCCCAATTCCTTCTCAGGGGTGTTAAAATTTTTTGTAGACACTTGGTATCTGGTTAGTTTGTTCCTTCTAGTATTTTATTTTTGAGGCTCTTGGGAGTAGGACTTCTCCTGTAGTCTTTTTCAGTTGCTTGTGTTGGTGAAAGAAGGCTACTGATTTTTTCTAGATTATTTTGGATGCGGCGACTTTACCGAAGCTCTTAATCTTTCTAGGATTTTTGTGGAGTTCTTAGTATGCCTGCAGTACATATCATCAGCAAAAAGGATAGCTTGACTCCTCTTTTCCAATTAGAACTCCTTTAATTTCCTTTTCTTGCTTGCCTTATTGCCCTAGCAAAGTGGTGCCAGCAGATATTGAAGAGGAGTGGTGGACAGGGGGGCAGCCGTTCCAATTCCTACCTTAAGGGAATCTTCGCTCATTCCCCATTTAGGATGATAGTGGCTGTGGGTTTCCTGTATATGGCTTTGATACATTGAGGAATGATCCCTCCATACAATTCCCTCTAGAGGCTTTAAACATGAAGGGATTGCTGGATTTGTCCTCAAAGGCTTTCTCTGTTCAATTGAGAATGATGGTGTGGTTGTCTTCAGTCCATTTATGTGTTTGATGATTTTTTATTGATTTTCTATGTTGAACCATCCGCATCTCTGGTATGAACCAACTTGGTCATGAGGGATGATCTTCTTGTGTGGGTCCATATGTGATTTGCCAGTATCCTGTTAGAATTTGGCATCTGTGTTCATTAGAGATGGGTCCGTATTCTCCTTTTTAGTTGTATCTTTACCTGGTTTTGGTAATACCGGATGCTGGCTTCATAGAAGGAATCTGGAGGACCCTCCATTTGTATCCTTGTGAACAACTTAAGTAATAATGGTTGTAAGCCTTTTTTGAATGATTTTATAGAATTCTGCTGAGAAACCATCTGGGCCTGGGCATTTTTTGATTGGGAAGCTACTTATTACATCTTCAAATTTTTTGTGTGTTATTGGTGTATTTAGGCTGTCGATCTCTTCTTGGTTGAGCTTTGTTTGATTCCCAAGGATTTCAGATATTCCATCCATTTCTTCTAGGTTTTCAAACTTAGTAGGGTATAGGTTTTTTGAAGTATTCCCTTATAATTGTCTGGATCTTTTCATGGGCTGTTGTGATATTTCCCCTTTCCTCACAGATTCATTGATTTGGAGTGTGTGTTTTCATCTTTCTTTTGGTTCCCTGGGCTAGAGTCTGTTCATCTTGTTTATTCTCTCAAAGAACCAACTTTTGATTCATTGATTTTTTTATGGTTTTCTTTGTTTCTATGTCATTGACTCTCTCTGATTTTTTGTTATTTTTTTTTCTTTCTGTCTCCTGCATTTAGGGTTCATTTGTTGTTGTCTTTCAAGTATTTTTACTGCAGTGTTAGATCTTCCTTGTACTCTTTCTGTTTTTTTTGTGTAGGCACTTAGTAGCTTGTAAACTTCCCTCTAGGACTGCTTTAAAGTGTCTCATAGGTTTTGCTGTGTTGTACATCATTGTCATTCAGTTCCAGTGACATGTTTTTTATTTTTCTTTATTCTTCTCGACCCATTCATTATTCAAGAGGTGTGTTGTTTAGGTCTCCAGTTGTTCTTAGGTTTTAAGGGTTTATCCTGTTGTTGATATTGAGTTTTATTGCACTGTGGTCTGAATAATGCATGAGAATTTTTCAATCTTTTTGTATTTGTTGAGTTTTTTCCTGTGTCCCAGTATAGTCTATTTTGGAGATGTTCCTGAAGTGCTGATAGAAAGTTGTATTCTCTGGTGTTTGGGTGAATATTCGATAGATGTCTGTGAGGTCCATTTGGTGTAGTGTATCATTTAGTTCAAATGTCTTTCTGTTTATTCTTTGTCCTGTCGCTCTGTCTAAAGTACTTAATGGGGTATTGAAGTCCCCTGCTTTAGTGTTCTGGGGTTAATCTGTGCCTTGAGATTCTGAAGAATTGTCTTTATAAATATTGGTGCACCAGCGTTTGTTGCATATATATTCATGACTGTGAGATCTTCATCGTCAATTGTTCCTTTAATAAAGATGTAATGGCCCTCTTTGTCTCTTTTGATTTCTTTTGCTTTGAAGTCTATTTTGTCTGATATTAGAACAGCACACTGCTTCTTTTCGGTACCATTTGCTTGGAATACTTTTCTTCCACCCCTTCACCTTAAGTTGGTGCCTACCTTGAAACTGAGATGGTTCTTGTAGACAGCATGTAGATGGGTTTTGTTTCCTAATCCATTCTCCCAGTCTATCCTTCTGATCGGGGAGTTTAGCCAATTAATATTTAAGGTTATATTTGAAAGATGGATGTTGCTTCCTTTCACTTTATTATCCATTTGGACTTCTAGTCTCTGATTTTACTCCTACAGTTATGTTTTTATTAGTTTATTTTCCTAGGTGTTGAGGATTTTGCTCCTCTCTCTGCCCTTTGGAATTGCTTCAAGTATTTTATTAAGAGTTGGTTTTCCAGAGATTTATTCTATCATCTTGTTTAGGTCATGAAAGATTTTTCCTCTCCTTCAACTATAATTGACATTTTTGCTGGGTAAAGTATTCTGGGTTGGCATCCATAGTCCTTAAAACTGGGAATGCTTTGCTCACGTTCTCTTGCTTTCTTGGTTTGGCTGAGAATTCATTTGTATTTCTGATGGGTTCCCTTTGTGTGTGACTTGTTTTTCTTTTGTAGCTTCAGAATTTTGTCTTTGTTTGGGGCATCTGGCATTTTAACATGATATGGTAGGGGGGAGTTTCTTTCTGATCTTGTCATGTGAGTCCTAGTGGCTTCTTGTATTTTGGGTTTGTCTTTTTAGTTTGGGGAAAGTATCATTGTATTGCCGGTTGAAGATCTGATCAATACTATTCTCTTGAGAATCTTCTCCTTCTTCTATTCCTATAATGTGGAGGTTTGATCTTTTCATAGTGTCCCGTATCTCCTGGTTGTTCCAATTTTGTGTATTTCTAAATTTTTCATATTCTTTATTTGAGCTTTTTGTTGCTCTGTGTTATCTTCCAGATCTGATATTCTTTGTTTTGCTTCCTCCATTCTACTTCTGAGGTTTTTTCCTTTCCTTTCTTCTTGATTGGATGAGTGTTCTAATTCCTTTTTCGTTTCATCCTGTGTTTTCTTTAGTATTTCCATTTCCTTCTTGAGCTTCTCAATCTCTTCTTGGTGCTCCTTACTTCATTGGTTGCCTTCATTTTTCAGTGTTTCTACTTCCTTTCATAGTTTGTTTTTTTTTCTCCCTCTAGTTCTTTCTGGAGTTTGTCAATCTTTTCCTTTAGTTCTTTCCAAAGTTTGTCATTGTATCCCTCTAGGGCCTTTTTGATTTTTCCATTCTCTTTCTTTAGTTCTCTGAATTCTTCTTTACTTTCTTTAATTTCTCTTCATAGGTCTGCAATTATTCGTCTAAGATATGCTTCTTGGGTCACCTCCAGGGGGATCCCATTGTAGCTATCTCTTACAGGTTTGGTACAGCCTGGTGTGGGATTATCCTGTGCCTTTCCCATGTTGTTCCTTCATCATGTCCCTGGCATGTGGGTTTCCCTTTTGTGATTCAAATCACAAATGTCTTTTCACTATGTTAGCAGATGGTTTTGCTTGCCTCCTTCCAATGCTTTTTTTTCTTTTTTTCTTTCCTCCTCCTTGTTTATGGAGTATTTACTTGTCTAGGTTTTAGGCTTTCAATTTTGTTTATATATTGGATATTGGAAGCCTAAGTCACTCTTCTCTTCCTGTTCTGAAGGTTCTCCAAAAAAAGTCCACTTTGGTACTCTCTCACCAATTCCAGTTGGCAGGGTGGGGGCCGGGGGGGATATATGCCTGACTTAGCCTGTGCCTCTGTACCTGCATGGAGCAACTTCCGGGTTCCTGTGCCTCAGGAGATTGCCAGCACAAAGCTACAGAGGAGCCAAACCGGCTGCAAAGGCGAAGGGCAGCTCCTGCCCAGACAGCCACCCCCTACAAAAGGGTTCAGAGTTGGGACCCTTTTCCAGCAGCCTTGGAGAAAATCTACCCTAAAATCTACCTGCGTAGAGTGACTTCTGGGTTCCTGTGCTCCGGCCATTATTCTTATTAATCATTGCTCACATGTAAGCTAAGTTAAGCCCGCATTTCATTTGGGTGGCCAGTGGGTTCGAAAAAGTTTCCCTTTGCAGACCACCAATCTGGGTAACTGGTGTTGTGAGTGAAATTCCTGTTCAGGCTCTGGACAGGTGAGAAGTCAGGGCCAAGAGTGGAACACGTCTTGTGGGGCCAGGCTAAGAGACTAAAGTTAGTTACCACTTAGGTGTGCCTGGCTGGTCTCTGTGCTGAGGGGCCAGCTCCGCACAGTATCCTCAAAGCAGGGACTGTGTCCCAAATCCCCCTTAGCAGGGCTGTGTGGTTCCTGTACGGCGTAAAAAGAAAAGCTTCCTACCTTTGAAGCAGTTACAAAGCAGAAGAAGTATCTGAAAGACTGGTTTCCATACACTCAATTAGGGAAAATAAAAAGTAATTCCCCTAAAAGTGGAGAACAAGTAAGATGAACCTCACAGCTTTCCTGCCCCAGTGAACTATCTTGATGTTCCAGGCTACAGGCTATACTCAGGCACAGAGAGATAGGAGTGAAGAGATTATTCAAGAAACAGCTTTCAGTATGTAGATATGCTGTTAACTGCAGAAAGAAAAATATGCTATAAGAAATATAGATTTTTAAATATGGCATATATGCACAAATATGCAATATATTAAATATTTAATATACAATATTATATGTGTATGGGTGCATGTTATCTTTTTGTGTGTTTATATCCACATATATGTGAGTAGATATAAATGGAATAAATGCCAGTATAACAGTGCGTTTTTATTTACAAATATTCAGAACACAGAGAAGACATTGAGTAGTGACAAAATTCTATTTTAGCCAGGAGAATACTGAGAATAAGCTCATCAAAGAATTAAATGCATAATCAGGAAAGGCATACTGCTTCTCGGTAGAGTCTACCAACATCTTCTGTTTCTTTCTTACTGCAACTATTAAAAAGAGTTGTATACACAGTGGCTTTACTTCTTTTCAGTAACCAGTTTTATAACCTCTATTAATTAATCTGAATATGGTGAGGAAATGATCATCCATGGCTTTCTGTTTAAACTATCAAAACATGTTTTTTTTATTCAACATAGCCAGCCATTAACTCATTTTCTTCTCCCAGTTTCATGAAAATTCAGTGACATAAACTATCTTGGAAACTCAATTTTTGACCCCATTTCTATTTTTATTTTAACCTTCCCTATTTATTACTAATTCTATCTACTTGTTTTTAATTATCTTTTGTGAAAATATGAGTACAGCATTTATTTTTATATTTAGAATTATATGAGTTTCAGATCCATGTGCATAATGGTCATACTCTAGTATATTATTATACCAAATATTGCTGCTTCACAAATATCCATTAACATAATGATCTGAAGGCTCAATATTAAGTTCTAATACAACAAAATGACTAAGTTTAATTTAATTGGAAAGCATATATATTATTGATTTCTATGCATTTTATACAATGTATCTTAATCATATTTAGACCCTTCTTATCTGCACCCAGCCCATAATCCCCCTTACCAGATTGCATGTACTCTGTAATATATGTTAAGAGGTATGAGTCATATGTTACCATATGTCCCTCAGTGTGAATTCAACTACTGAAGCCTGGTCAGCTAAACTAATATGACTTTCTTAAGACCAACTCTCCTTCACAGACCAAACGTCAGCTGCCAGTGATTCCTTGACTAATGTTGAGGTTTCTTACACTTTCCTCCTGTTGAGGTATTGCCTGGTTTGTGTTTGCACGATGTGTCTTGCATGTACTATCACCATTTCTGCAAGTTCATATGAACAAGTTCCTAGCAATTTAGAAAACTCTGTTTCCTTGTGGTCATCAACCACCACTGTCTCTTACAATCTTTACTCCAGTGTGTGATCTTGGTACCTTGGTCAAATATCAGGTGACTGAAAGTGAATGTACCCATGTATGGGTATACTGGTTTGTTCCATTGATCTATATGTCTGTTTTGTACAACTACCATGCTGCATTAGACTATAATAATGTAATATAGTTGGAGATATGGTATTGTAAACTCCCCAGCATGGAGCACTCATGATTGTTGGGGCTTGTTGGTGGATTATTCCCTTGAACAGAAAGTACTGGCCTTCTTTATCTCTTGGCAAATATTATAATAGCAACTCCTGCTTATTTCTTAGAATAGATTTTTCCATCATTTCTCTCTATGGTGGGACCCACACTTAGAGGTAAGATGATAAGTTTCTTTTAAACAACAAAGAGGTAGGTTTTGTTAATCCATTCAATTAGTCTCTTTTTGACTATTGACTTTAGGCTATTGACACTTAGAATTATTATGGAAAGGTATAGATTGGTCACTGTCATCTGTTTTCTGTTTGTGCTCATAGTCTTATTTTGTGTTACTGTACTTTACAAAATAAAGTAAAATTTTTTTACAGAAAAAAATACCCGAAGTTGGTATTTTTTTTAATTTTTTATTTATTTCTGTATGTGTATGAATGTACTGTCTACATGCAAGTCTGTGCACCCGTGTCGTGCAATGCCGCGGAGGTCAGAAGAGGGTGTCGGATTCCCCTGGAACTGGAGTTCTCCTGAAATTGGAGTTTCAGACGGTTCTCGGCCGCCATGTGGGTGCTGGGGATCGAACCCGGGTCCTCTGCAAGAGCGGTCGGCGCTCTTAACCGCTAGGCCATCTCTCCAGCCCCGAAGTTGGTATTTTTTTCTGTAACCCCTTGACAATGGTTATTTCTTCAGTCCTCTGTAATGCATAGGGTATTCTCTATAGGTCTGATTTGGCGGGTATGAATTCTTGCAGCTTATGTTTATCATGGATGATTTTTCTGTTATTTACTAATATGATAAGTTTTCTGGGTAAAGTATTCTGGGTGGGCCCCTATGGTTATTTAAAATTGGGAATACATTGGGTCACACTTTTCTGGCTTTTTTTTTTATTTTGAGAGAGTGTATCCCTACAGCCCCAGCTGGCCTGTATCTCACTCTGTAGACCAGGCTGGACTTGAACTCACAGTTCTGCCTGCCTCTGCCTCCCAAGTTTTAGGATTAAAGGTATGTGCCAACTTAAAGACTGTTCTTAGCCACCATGTGTGTAATTGGAATCAAATCCAGGTCCTCTGCAAGAGCTAAGCCATCTCTCCACACCCCTGGGTTTTATACTTTGCATTGATATGTCAGCTGTAATTCTGATGGATTTTCCTTTATATGTAACTCTCTCAGCTTTCAGAATCCTCTCTTCATTCTGTACATTTAGTGCTTTTAGTATCATATTAAAGAAGAGCTACCATTCTGGTCCTGCTTAATTGGTGTTCTTATGTCTTTTCTTTCTTCATTTAGGGAAGAAACTTCTATAATCCTGTTTAAGATTTAATCAATACCTTTGGTTGGAGATCCTTCTTCTTCCTTTCTGCCTGTGATTCACTGACAGTGTTTTTATGGTGTGCCACATTTCCTGTATACTTCATTCCTATTGTTTTTTTTTAATTTTCATATTATTTGCTTGAATATTCCTCTTCTTCAACTGTGTCATTTCTTCAACATCATTTTTTGATATGCTGTTTTCCATTTTATTCATTCTGCTTTAAAGACTTTCTCTTGTCCTTTCAAACTGGCTTATTAAAAGTTTCAATTCCATCTTCAATTTGGCTTGTGGTTTCTTCAATATCTATCTCTCTGGGACTTCACTTTTCAATTTCTGAATTTTCTTTGTAATTTAATTCAGCCATATATTTGTATTTTATTGAGTTTCAATCAGAAATTTATTTTCCCCTTTTGAGTTCTCTGAATTGTTTTTGTGTCCTTTAAAGTTACTCAAATCTTTAACCATGTTTACAATGGTTCTTTTGAAATTTGCATCCTGATGTTCATTCTCCTTGTAGGGTATTTCTGTAGGAACAGTAGGTTTTAGTGGGGACATACCATTTTGATTTTAAATATTATTTGTATTTGTTCTAGTTTCTCTTCCGTTGCTGTGAGAAAACACTCTGACCGACGCCAACTTGGGGAGGAAAGGGTTTATTCAGCTAACATCTCCTGAGTCACAGTTCATCACTTAGGGAGCCCAAGGCCAGGAACTCAGGACAGGAACCTGAAGGCAGGAGCTGAAGCACAAGCCATGGAGGAATGCTGTTTACTGGCTTGCTACCCTGGCTCATGCCCAGCCTGCCTTCTTATACTGTACACAACAACCTGCCCAGGGTGGCACCACCCACCGTGGGCTGAACCCTCACACACTGCTCAACCATCAAGATAATACTCCACAGATGTGGCCACAGGCCAATGCAATGGAGCCAATTCCCCAAATGAGGCTCCTCCAACCCAGGTTTGTCAAGTTGACACTAAAGCTATCCAGCACAGTATTTTTGTGTTGTGTTCTTTAGATCTGGATTTCTTCAGAAGTTCTGAAATTTCTATGGAAATTCTAGTCTGCCTTTGCTTAGTTGAAGGCCAGTCCTGTTTAAACTGTTGCTGCAGTTTGTCTGTCATCAAGCTTCTCGTGTTTGATTTTTATTTATTGAGAGAACTGGATGGTTCCAAGCTGACTAGATAAAATCTCTCCAGTTGGGCAAAAATCATTCGCCTAATTAAAGACTATGGGATCCAGTGGCTGGGTTCTAGCAGTTAGTGAGATGATCACAGATGGCACAGTCAGTAGCAGCCTAAGGCTGGCAACAATGTGAGGAAGATCTGAGCAGCTAGGCAGAGTAGGTGTAGGCCCTGGGGCAGGGGAATATAGTTGGTTTAGATGTAGGGTTCCAGAAACTGTACACTCGATCTAGTTTAAGAGGCTACTCAGGAGGTCTCAGGAGTGAGCCGAGGCCCAAGGTGGGGATCCGGAGGATGGTCTAAATAGTAAGGTGAGTTAGACATGAGCCATGGAGTAGAAAAAGAAATAATTGTTTTATGTATATGAGATAAAATATACTTTCAGAAAAAATATAAAAATAAAATAGATGTTTTATAATGGTGATAGGATGATTCATTGTCATAGCAATATTAATATTCTTAATATGATATATTTGTATTGAAGATAATTTATTTTATCTTAAAATGGTTTCCATTTGCAGCCTGTGAAGAGATGGCTGTGATTTCAAAGCCTTTTCTCTTATTACCAAGGACTCAATTTCAGGTCCCAGCACCCACATGGTGGATCACAGCTGACAATAACTCCAGTTTCAGGGATCCAATGCTCTCTTCTGGACTCCTTGACCACCACCCTCATATGTATTTCACATATATACATGCAAGCAGTCACTGACTGGTACAAAATTAAGTGATTTCTGTCTTTTTAAAGTTTTATCTTAATTTATATGTCCATCCCCCTCCTTATTGACTGTATAGGGATACTTGCATTCATTATCAAATTTACTAAAAGTAAATTTGGTGAAAGAGACATTGTTAACTATTTTTCAAAATTTTTATCCAAATATGAATTTCAAATGTTTTTTATTCCTTTTGAGTACTGTGCTTGGGAGTGGTGTTATATTTTTATATGAATGTAGAATATAATTCTACACTAGATAGGCATATTTGTACATAAACTGTTTGCCTAGAGCCATAGCTGTAGCCTGTAACCATTTTTCTATTAAAGTCTTCTGTTAGAAGAGGTTATCATTCAAATTCTCCATGACTAACCACACAAATCTGGCCTTGATTTTAGGTTTCCTAGTATAATTTTGGCATTGTTATTCTTGCCTTCTAGAACTAAAAAATGTATTCATTGTTAAAATAACTGAAATAAAATGTAAAAAGTAAATGTGTCAGGCTGGCTGTGGTGTCACACACCTTTAATCCCAGCACTCAGGAGGCAGAGGGAGGTGGATCTCTGTAAGTTCAAGGTCAACCTTGTCTACATAGTGAGCTCTAGGCCAGCTGGGACTAAAGGGAGACCCTGTCTCAAAAAGAAAGTAAATGTTTCATATTTATTTTCTTGATACTTATTACAGTGTCCCTTATCCTGA
Source organism: Rhizomys pruinosus (assembly GCA_009823505.1). Classification (NCBI taxonomy): domain Eukaryota; kingdom Metazoa; phylum Chordata; class Mammalia; order Rodentia; family Spalacidae; genus Rhizomys; species Rhizomys pruinosus. The sequence goes on from VZQC01014935.1 coordinate 72,634, forward strand.
ACAGAAGTGTCTTCTGCAATTCGGTTCTCAATTAGAATGCACAGACAGACATGGTCTCTTCACTGATGCTCCTACAACTTTGCTTCAGTTTCAGCTGAATTATACTAATTCTGGCCTTTCCCTGTGTTGACAAAGTGTTGCATGAAGCCCCCCCCCCTTTGTTGACTATACTCTCTGAAAATATTGGCTTGTCTTAATATTATATTATACTAATATATAGTATATATTATATATATATTAGTGTTTAGGTTATATTTCTAATAAGCAATGAAAGAAATATAAATTAGGTAATTGCTAAATGATTCAATCACAAAAAATTGTTTTGAGTTGAAATTTCCTCAGAGGGACTTTTTTCCTCCTTCCAAATATGTTTGTTAGCATTTTAAACTAAGTCATGAGTTCAATAGTCTTTGACATACTGAGGATAAAACATTCATAAATATATCAATCATGTAGTTTGATAGTGAATTCTCAATGGGAAGACTTGCTAACACAGGTTGTTTAAACAACAGGTCCATTATTAATTTTTCCCTGTTTTATTGAACAATGAGTATTTTCAGAGATTTGCTACAGTTATTTCTCTGGGTAAATGAAAGGTCCAAATTCTAATTTCATGATATCCCAATAAACAGGGAGCATTCTTCCAAGTCCTTTTCTTTATTACTTTGTTTCAGAATATTTTTGGTAATACCACTCCTCATATTCATGTGTATTCATATCATGGAACTTCTACATATACTTGGATTTAGTTCACATTAAAGTTTGCATAATTGAAAACATTAATTAGAGTCACCTAAGAATTACTAGAACTTACAGGATAAAAATAGAGTCAAATTATCCACCTCATTATACATGAAATATACTTGCTATGCATAAATAATAAGTTGATAGAAAAGAACAAATTAGTAAACTTTAATTTTTATAAAGGTCCTTTGCGAAATGAACAATGACTGAAGCAGAACAAATTTTGGTTATGGTACATAAGAGGTTTTGTAAAAGATTGGTGGGCATCGTTTTATAATCTATAGTACATTAAGCCTAATTTTAAAAAGTATTGATTTGAGGCTGAAATTTATTTCAATACTAATTTAAGAACATGTGTGGACCATGTTTAGTTTATTGATACAACATATCAATGAAAAAAGTGATGTATTTATTTATTATACAAGGAAATAAGAAGACAAATATTAATGTAAGATGTTTGACATATTAGCTTATTTTCTGAGAATTTAAATTCCATCAACAAATCAAGTTCCATCAACACTCAGCAATGTAGTGAAAATTTAAATTCTGGGATGGAACAAAGCGAAGTGATGTACAACTGACATCATTTAAAATGGAAACCAGGGTCAGAGGCTAAAAGCACTGGCTGCTCTTGCAGAAGAGCCAGGTTTGGTTCCCAACATCCACATATAACTGGCTGTAATCCAGTTCCATGGGATCCAATGCCTCCTTCTGACCTCCACAGACATTTGTATCACATGTGTGCCTTTACAAATTTTATGTGTATGTCAGTACAGTCATACACATAAAAATAAAAGTAATAAATGAAATAAAAAGTAAAGCAGATTTGAAATACTTATTGAAGTTAGTTTAAAAAATGTTTTTACTTTATTGGTAATATTTTTTTTCATGAAAATCAACATTTACAACCCACATTAGTCTTCATTAATTATAGATATTAAATCTCCTTTGATTATATTAACAAAGATATCTACATTATTGTCACTTTTTAAACATACTCACGAATCCAATAATAAATTGTCATGCCTAATTTAAAATATATGGTTAAGAGCACTAGTTGCTATTGCAGATAAATACACATACTTGTGTATTTATCATGGTGCAATTAAATTATTTATTATTCTTATTTGTCCAGAAGCATTTTATTTAATAGACTCAAATCCATATGACAATACAGAAGCACTGAATTGCATTATTTTGTTTCACCCTAGGTAGTAATAATATCTCATACAATATTTGCCAAACACACTTGTATTCTAATTTCCCAAAAGCGTTGCTAGGAAGCCTTGAATATAACACGATTCTCAAGTGTTAGAGAACAGTGGAGTTTGTGGAGAGATAGACACCTTTCCCATCCAGTCAAACAGAATACTGAATTTCTGAGCTTAGTTGCAATCATTAAGGAAACTGTACTTATTTCTGCCCAAGTAATTAGTGGAAATTATAGTTGATTGTTCAGGGCCATTTCAATTAACATTATTTGAGAGACTTCCCATTTTTCTCTTTCTGCTACAGTTAAGCTGGCAGGGGCTCTGGTGGCAAAATGGTTCTGCCAGAATAAACAGTTGCTAAGCAAGGTAGATAGATGAATTGCTCTGAAGAGGACAGGTATCTTTCTCAGAACTGGTCCATCAAATTGAGCTCTGAATGTGTGAGAAAAAAATAATTAATTGCATTAGACACATTAAAATTTGCTACATTCGAAGGATTACAAGACTGGTAAAACAAATATTATATAAAATCATTTTAATTTTATTTTCAATCTACAATATGCATTTTACTGCATTGAAATGCATCATATCATTCCATTTTTATCCTATTGTTTTGCAATGTTTTCCTGCATTTTTCTTTTTTTTTAAATTTTTTATTTAATTTTATTTATTTCTGTATGTGCATGAATGTATTGTCTGCATGCAAGTCTGTGCACCCGTGTCATGCATCCTGCATTTTTCTATAATTTAACTTTGGTCCTCAGTTCATTCATTGTCTATTCATCTATACTTTACAGATAATGTTGTTTAAAAAGAGAAAAAAATAATGTTAAGTTTTATCATTTATATAATAATGACTGTGAGGGATCTAAATGGAAAGAAGAGAAATATGCAGTTTTTAAATATTTTATTTATTCTCTTTGTGTATGAGTGTATGCACATACACCCAAGCCATCCAATATCTAAGGAGGTCAATGACAGCATCAGATACCCTGGAAATGGAGTTAGAGATGGTTGTTAGCCACTGTTGGGAATTGAACCTTGGCCTTCTGCAAGAGCAGTCAGTGCTGTCAACTACTGAGCCATTTCTCCAGCCTGAAAAATACATTCTTATTTGTGATAATCATTAGGAAGTTAACCTAACATGAATACATATTTCATAAACATGTTATTTTAAATAGGAAAAATACAAAAATATATCTTTTTAATTGTATGTTTTATTTAAATAATTATTTGGGTGTAGTTTATTTTGTTTGGTGTGATGAATTATTCTAATTGTCAACATAATTGGATGTGGAAATAATTAAGAGGTAGCCTTCTAATTCAGTGACTTGGCCTATAAATGTACTTGCTACTTTGCCTGGCAAACTGAGTTCAATCTTCAGGACCCACATGGTGGAGAAAGTCCTGCAGGTTGTCTTGTGACTGCTATGTGCACTGTGGTACACATTTATGCACACACAGAAACTCCTACACACAAACACACACACACACACACACAGAGAGAAATGGAAGGTTTGGTTTTTTTGTTGTTTGTTTTTAAGAGGCCTTTGTTTGCACTTCAGAGTATATTTCTGGAAAGGATTAACTAACAGGAAGTCCTTCACTGAGAATGTGTGGGCTCTGCCAGTGGTGGCAAAACACTCTGGCTTCTCATGAAGATGTAGGTGGCATTCCCCCAACCCTCCTTTGATACACTGCAATATGTTGGAAGCTGTCTCACACTAAAATGAGGTAACTTCATTTTAGTGTCAATTGAAAGACTTTTGGAAACTGGCAGAATACACTAACGTATGTCTATATGTTGAGAAAAAAGTTTTACCTTGGAATGTGCAGAAAAATAATATTATTGCATTCTTTCCCTTTTGATTTGTCATGGACTCCACTGGGATTGTTGAATAAATAACTAAATAAAAGCTACTAAAGTTTTGTTTTCCTTTGCATTTCAATAACTTAGAATATAATACACATGTAAAGTACAAACAAAAATATACAATTTAGTTAGTTCTTTAAGATTCCATTAATATGATTAAAGTTTTTTTGTGATTAATTAGATGATATCTAATAAATCCTGGAATTAAGTAACATTCACCAATTTTGAGACAAGACCTATAAAATATTTCTATTTAAACAAGAAATGAAATCTTTAAATTTTTGGACAGAAATGATGTAATGAAAAAGCAACAAATGTTGAGATTTCTAGGGAAAAAATTCCCTCCCTATTTTTGGACCTATATACTTTCAAGGTCATCAGTTAATCAATTGCATAGGAAATAAGCATATTTCTTAGTGAGCTCACTGAGAAAGTTATTACTGCATTCAAGTTTTCATAATCATTCTATAATTAAAGTTCTAATGTATGTTCAATTTAGCATGTCTCAACTTTATTTTAACCTATGATCCATTTTGGTAAACATCAAACCCTTACATTCTCCATTAATGTCATTTGAGTTTCAAAATAAATTAGGCATTGTCACCAAGAGTATGTCAAATCAATGATAATATTAGTTAAAAATATTATAATGTGAGAGAGAAATAGCATTCTGCACATAAGGTCTGTTTGTTTGGCACAAGGTTCACCATCCTTGGGACTGAGGTTTAAACACAATATAGGTCATTCAATGTCAACTTTGTTTTACAGTTTAGTTTCCAAGCTATAAACTTTTTTTTTTTATTGTACAGTCGGGCTGCTTGGTCCTGACTAACTGGAAAACATGTTATATCTATTCACTTTTGCTATTTTGCTTTCAGAAATGTTTATTCTTCTGTGTAATTTTATATCTCAATTCCAATTATTTTTTAAGTTCTATTATACTGGAAGAATGAAATATGGTCCTATGCATGCTTTTGCAGTACCTATAGTATCAAGCTCCACAATAACTCACAGGGCTATTAGCCACTAGACTCCAGCAACTTGCAAGAAAACAAGCCTGAATGAATTCTAAAAGCCCCGAAGTCACAGGCCCTGAAGAAATTTCAAATCATATACTTTGAATTCAATTTATTTTCAAAGTCTATTGTTTAATTAAAGTCTTAAAGAAAATAAACCCAACTTAAGAAACAGAAACACATCACAATATTTTTTCTCACAGATAAGACATTTAATGCAAATTTTTAAATAGTGTAATCTATTACCACTCCATCACCTACTTCTTTTATATTTCTTCCACAAATCACTTTCAATTCATGAAAATTGTGACTATTTTTAAATATAAATTTATACAAACTATAATCTTCATGGATTTTTTTAAGGTTGAATTCTTCATCACTATCAATCTTGAATAACTAAATTGAGCTCCTAGTGCCACTGTCTTTCAGAAGTTCTCATCTCATTTTATAAAAAGATATCAGGTCTCTCTCTCTTCTAATAAATATATTTGGCTAAAATCTGTATTTGTAATGGCTTCTGAATTCTGACTCTAGTTTTGTTCACATTTTCCTCAGTGAAAGATTAAGAACCAAAAAAATAATAATACAATTTGAATAATAAAATTATTTCCTTTAAGTGTAGGTTTCTATTAATATATATTTGTTCTTGGAAGCAGGAAGAATATGGCTTACTAATTCCTTTATCTCCAACACTGCTTATGATATTGTATACTTTACAAAAAAGACATTGACATGTATTACATTCTTATGGTTAGTTCTCACAGATGTATCAAAATTAAAGGTTGAAATCAAGGTTACTGAAGATTATATTCATTAAAGATTTCTTTTCTTTCTTTCTTTCTTCAGTGGATTAGTTCAAAATCTTCTGACTTTTCCTTGATAAATTTTTGAACACTTTTGTCTCAGGAATACTCTATTTTTAGTACTCAATTCCTAATTCCTACATTCCATGTTTCTAACTAAAACTTCCAAAGTCAGCATTACATTTATTTTTGCACTCCCAGAGTTGGTTTGTTTGTTTGCTTGCTTGCTTGCTTTTTACACTTTTCAAAATGGTTCATGTGTAAACAGGCTATGTTAGAAGCTTTCTGTGGCTGTGATAAAACACCATTAACAAGGCACCTTATAGAAGGAAAAGTTTATCTGACCTTCCAGGTCCAGAGGGGTAAGAATCCATCACGGCAAAGCAACAGGTAGCAGGCATGGAGGCAGAACCCAAAACCTGAAGAGCTCACAAGGAAGAAGCAGCAAGATTCAAAAGGCAGTGGGGGAAGCTATACAGAAGATAATTAAATTATATCTGAATAGAACTCTGGAAATAAATGGAGGCATTAGAACACGTGTTGCTGTGATGGTTTGAATTACAAAGTCACCTAGAGGCTCCAAGTATTTGGACTTAAAAAATATTTTATTGAAGTTTTGTGCATTTCATACATCACTTCTCAGTTCAATAAGGACTCATTTCCCCCTCCATGCCCCCCCACCCCCACCCCTCCTGACTTCATGCAGTTTGTGGTGCAGTTTGGAGAGGCTATAAGATCTGCGACCATACAAGAGAAAGCAGATTACTGAGGTCAGGTTTGAGGGTTCTTAAGACTGACCAGTTTCTCAGTCCAGCAGCCATGCTCCCTGTGCTTTCTTGCAGATGTGATGGTATTTAGGTTTCTGCTCCTGGTCTGGAAACCTCAACATGCCTCAGGACCTTGCTGGATTCTAATCCCTCTAGAACCTGGAACCAAAGCTCAAATCAACTCTTCTTCCAATAATTTCCATTTGTCATGGTGGTTTTATCACAACAACTTATGTTTTTCAAAGTTGGTTTTGAGAGTGCACAGAGTTGATGATAAGAATTTTAATAGAGTCAAATTAAGAGCAGCATTTCCTTTTTATAGTTACGGGTTTCTCCACTATCAATCTAAGGGTCTATCTACATGCATGGAAAGAATTTACAGGAAAAAAAAATCAATGGAGGCTCTTCCTTTCTGTAACAAGATCTGCTCATTTTTTTAAAGTCCATGATGTTGTTCATAATCAACGGCTTCTTCTAACATCATTCATCATAGAGCGTCATCTAAGTAAAACTACCTGCCTATATTTACTATTTTGTAATGACTTTTAAAAATACCTAGTGTAGAAAATTATGTGAATGCACATTTAAGGTGTCATTTTAAACAATTTCTTGTTTTCAAACATAGTTAATATTAAGACCTATCATCCCAAACTCTATGCTATTTGTAGTTTGTATAACTGTGTTTAAATCCATGCTTATAAAATCTTAAAGTGGGGAATAAGAAATGCACATACATCTTTAAGGGAGATAGTCAATTCAAAACTCTCTTTATTCTTTTTCTCACAAAACAATTGTTTAAATATCAAGGGAAAGGCAGCTTCTGCTGGCTGCTGGTTTATCTCTAAGGTTCTCAGTTATTTATACCCCATGCCTTCATGGTACTCTCACACTCTCACCTCAGTTACTCAATAAAGAGTTTTGTACACAGCTGTATTTCCTTTTTAAAATTTCTACATATCTTTCTACTTAAATTCATCCCTAGCTCACATTTTTGTATGTAAATATTGATATGTCTAACTGAAACCAGATGTTTTATATTCCTTTTAATAAAATGCCTTATTTATCTTTTGGACAATTTTGTACATGCTTGCTGTGTGTGCACTGTTTCTGCCCTCCCTAACTCTTTCCAACTCCTTTCATCCTCCACAATTCATTTACCTAGTTCCATTACTTTTTCAAAGATTTCCCCTTTGATACACACGTATAGAGCCAATGGGTAATTGAATTTTTCATATATATATATATATATTATATATATATATATTGTATATCAAATTATATACTATATATATATATTGTATATATATATTATATATATATATGTGTATATAAAGAAATGGCAACTATAATAATTGCTAGGAAAATTGTCATAAGTAGACTCCTCTAATGAACTAGAACTGTTTCTACATTTATAATTTTTATTGTTTTTCTTAACGTGTATAAGTCTATTGCCTGCATGTATTTAAGTGCACCTGTGCTGTGCAATGCCCATGGAGCTCAGAAGAGGGTATTAGTTTCCCTAGAACTTGGAGTTATGAATGCTGGTTAGCTGGATTGTTGGTGGTAGGTCTTCTACAAGAGCATTCACTGCACTTAACTGCTGAGCTACCTCTCTAGCCTCCCACTAGTATTTTATATTATTGTGATTTTTATAAAAACACCAACTTTATGCTTCCATCTTAAAAACTTACACAGAAAAATAAATCAAACAAAATGATATAGAGTAAAAATCAAAGGTGACCATGAATATTGTCTGAAAGAAAATTTAACCCAAGAGCAAAATAGCAATACAAATACTGGAATCAAATTCATACATTATTATATAATCTGAAAAGGGAAAAAGCATGATGAAGAATTAATACAATTATTTCATTTCTAATAAACTGGGCTGTACAGATAAATTTATTATAAACCATGGTAAAAGAGTTTTAAAATTCAACATTTTAGATATCTCAGAATGTTAATCCAGTACTAAGAATAGAAGGAACGACATATCTCCAATTGGTTCTAATGGATTTCTTTCATTTCTTAATAACTTAGAGATGTCGGAGTGTTTAAGAGCAAAGGGTGGCTTTGAGAGGACCTGGGTTCAGTACTCAGTATGCACATAGTGGCTAACAACCATCTGTAACTCCAGTTCCAGGGGATCTAATGCTACCTTCTGACTTCCACAGGCATTGCACAACACAGGTGCATTTCCATGCATGCAGGCAATACTCTCATAAACGTAATTAAAAATTATAAATTTGTAATAAAACTGAAATAATCATCTCAATCGTATATATTTCTAAGGTTTTAAACAGAAATAATTTATGATCCAATAAACCTATGCCAGAATATATGATTAATTAATATTTTTGGTTTTTTGAGACAGGGTCCCCCTTTAGTCCCAGCTGGCCAGGAACTCACTATGTAGACCAGGCTGGCCATGAACTCACAGAGATCCAGTTGCCCCTGCCTCCCAAGTGCTGGCACTACCAAGTGCTGGGATTAAAGGTGTGTGCCAGGCTGGAGAGATGGCCTAGTGGTTAAGAGCGTGGCTGCTCTTGCAGAGGACCCGGGTGTGATCCACAGCACCCACATGATGGCTAAGAACTGTCTGTAACTCCAATTCCAGGAGAACTTCAGTTCCAGGTGAATCTGAGACCCTCTCTGACTTCCGTGGCATTGCACAACGCGGGTGCACAAACCTACATGCAGACAGTACATTCATACACATACAAAAATAAATAAAATTAAAAAAAAATAAAGGTGTGTGCCACCACACCTGGTTCATGAATTAAAAATTTTTATCTTGGGCTGGAGAGATAGCCTAGCGGTTAAGAGCACCGACGCTCTTGCAGAGGACCCGGGTTCGATCCCCAGCACCCACATGGCGGCTGAGAACCGTCTGTAGCTCCAATTCCAAGAGAACTCCAGTTCCAGGGGAATCTGAGACCCTCTTCTGACCTCCGCGGCATTGCACGACACGGGTGCACAGACCTGCATGCATACAATACATTCATACACATACAAAAATAAAAAAAAAATTTTTATCTTGACATTTGGATATAGCATTGGTACAGGTGGAATAAGACTTCAAATGATGTGAACTACTATCATAAAATGCAATGTTCAAAATGGGATCTGAACTTTGGAGACAATTAGGTTTATGTGCTTAGATTTCACCAGTCTGTCAGGAATTATTTTCCTTATATCAAATAAGAGGAAAAATACTTTTACTTATCCATGTGGTGCTAAAAAATAATAGAACTTCTTATATATGGGAAAATTGCGATCACTGGCTATTAAAATTTTATAATATTCAAATTTATTATTTTATATTTAAAGCAAAAAAGATGCTAGCATGAATATACTCAGTCGAAAAATAATTGGTCCCTTGGAAGATATGAGCCAATATCTGGAGATATTTTTGGTTTTCAATAAAATATGCTATTAGAAAATATTGAACAGAGGCCAGCAGTTCTCCTGGCACAAAAAACAAAAAATGATCATTTTTGTCCAAAATGTCGGTCACTGAGAATGAGGCAGCTTTGTCAACTCATACTTGTTTGATACTGCATTTATTTGATTGCTCTAAAAACAGATTTGTAAAGAACTTTGTGTTATTGTTGAGAGAATGCAAACAAAGCATGCAACAGAAGACATGGAATTATTGTATTTACAAACAAATTTAAAAATAAGAAGCAGTTTTACTCAAATAAATTGATAACATAGAAGGAGAAATTAAAATGAGCTTGTGCTTAAAGAAGTAAAGGTGACAGAAGATGGTATATGTAATAATTTTAGATCTCACTGTAAGGAAACATTCTCAAAATTATATGTATAAAATAACCATTAAGAGAAGAAAAGAAGTAGACTGAATCCTATCAGAAGCACATGGTTGCACACGTAATAATCATTATTCTACTACTGTACTTGTGGACCTATGGTCCAATTGGTCATCCGTGTTGGTGGTATAACCCTTAGGGTTCATATCTCACCAAGATTGTCATCGATAATTCTTCCCAACACCCTGCATAACTTTTTTGGATAACATGAAATCTAGACATCAGAAAGGAATGATCTCAGCCACATACTTTTTTCTCCAAGATCTGAAAACAAAGCACATGATATCTTCAGAAATAGGAACTTACAATATAGTTCAGGCATGTATCTAACCACAGTGACAATGGCCTTTGAGATTGTAGAGCTCATGAAGGCTCCAAAAGAGCAACTCATCAAGCAAATCACCTGGCACTATGATTTTCAGACGGTATCTCAGACCCTGTGACTAGCCTTTCCATCACATGGGTTTTCTCCTTTCAAAGTCTTTTAAAATTATTTTACTTACCTTCCACATGCATTTCCAAAATTTTAAGACTTTATAAAATAAGAAATGTTTGCAAAAGATCAACAAAATAGCTAAAGGGCCACCACAGTCCATTCAAATAAATGTCAATTTGTCTTAGAAAGTGGGTTCAGTGGAGTTCTATGCAGCAGTAAAGAAAGATGACATAATGAACTTTGTAGGTAACAGATGGAACTTGACTATATTATGTAAGTGAAGTAACACAGTCCCAGAAAGACAAAGGATGAATGCTATCCCTCATCTGTGGATGCTAGCACCAATTAACTAGTTGTAAGGCAAACTGAGCAATGTTAATATTATATTCTTCATGATCTGAAAACAACTGTGTTCTTATATTGTGAATCCCTTAACAGGTTCTAGAATTAAGCTACCATTTATTTTCAGTTAGGAATTTTTGATATTTGGATGGAGGGTATGTATAGGTATTTTAGAGTAATATAAGATCAAAAGAATGAGGAAAATACTAGTTTCTCATGACATATCTAACCACAGTATATATTTTATGGGAGTGCTTCTTTTTGTTTTTTTGTTTTTTTTTCAAAGTCAATTTTTATTGAAGCTTTGTTCGTTTTGATTTTTCTTTATTAATTTTATTTATTTCTGTATGTGTGAATGTACTGTCTGCGTGCAAGTTTGTGCACCAGTGTCATGCAATGCCACGGAGGTCAAAAGAGGGCGTTGGATTCCCCTGGAACTGGAGTTCTCCTGGAATTGGAGTTTCAGACGGTTATCAGCCGCCATGTGGGTGCTGGGGATCGAACCTGGGTCTTCTGCAAGAGCGGTTGGTGCTCTTAACCGCTAGGTCATCTCTCCAGCCCCGAAGCTTTGTTCATTTTGTACAAAATTTCCAATCAAATCTGGACCCATTCCCCCTTCCTCTCCCCTGATCTCACCAGAGCTCATGCATTCTGCCAAACATGTTTTTCATCTTTTTCTCAGTCTCTTTTTTAAAAAATTGTGATGCAGAAACTTACTGTATTGAGCAGAAGTTCACCTTTTCAGTAAGTTTTTGACCTGGTCTTTTGTTGTTGTTGTTGTTCCTTCCAATCTGTATCACTCCAAAATATACATATATTCATGCCACATATATATTTTAGCATCTTCAGCTTATTATTTCCTTTTTTACATTTTTATTGATGTTTTCTGTATATCATACATCATTTTACATTTCTGTTCAGGCATATTCTCCTATCCCTTTCCCCTATCCCACCCCATCCCATCCCAGATCATGCATTCTGCCATAACAGTCCTGCATCTTTCTCAGACTTTTTTTTTTATGCTTAAGAGTTCACATTTTACTCCATTAATTTCATATTATTCTAAAATATGGATACATACTTTCCACCCATATACAGTAATTACAGAGTCTGAAAATAATTGGTGGGTGGATTCTAGAGCCCACCGAGAGACTCACATTATAACAACATAGTTGCTTTCAGATAAACAAAATATGTAACCATACTCTCTTTCAGCTTGCCTTTCGTCTGGGTTATTTGGTGTTAGCATCCACAAATGAGGGAAACCATTCTCCATTTGTCTTTATGGAACTGTGTCACCTCATGCAGCATAATGGTGAAGACTCTGTTCAGCTCTTTATTCCATCTTTTGAGTAGGTCATTTGTCTTCTTACTTTGATTTTTGAGTAGTTTACATATACTTGACGTTAATGCTCTGGCAGATGTGTCCCTGGAAAAGATTTCTTCCCACTCTATGGGTTTTCTCTTCACCTCCTTGATAGTTTCTTTCACTGTAAAGAAGCTTTTGAGTTTGATGAGGTCCCACTTGTCAACTGTTGACCTTACTTCCCGTGCAGCTGCTGTCTGGTTTAGAAAGTCTCCTTCTACACTTATGTCTTGTAGGTTGTTGCCAACTTTTTTTTTTATCACCTTCAGGGTTTCAGTCTTCAGGTTGAGATCTTTGATCCACTTGGAGCTTATTTTCATACAGGGTGAGAGGTACGGGTTTAATATTGTTCTTCTACAGATGGTGATCCAAATTTTCCAGCACCATTTGCTGAAGATGCTATCCTTCCTCCACTGAGGATTTTTTGCCACTTTGTCAAATATGAGGTGGCTGAAATTGTATGAGCTCAAAATTGGATCTTCAATTTTGTTCCATTGGTCAACTGGTCTATTTTTTGTGCCAGTACCAGGCTGTCTTTATGACTATCGACCTGTAATATAGTTTGAAATCTGGTAGGGCAATCCCCCCTGCATAGCATTTTTCACTCAGGGTTGCTTTTGCTATTCAGGATCTTTTGTTTTTCCATATGAATTTAACGATTTGTTTTCCAAATCTATGAAGAAGCTCATAGGGATTTTGATTGGGATTGCGTTGAATCTGTATATCAGTTTGGGTAAAATGGAAATTTTAAAAATATTAATTTTCCTGATCCATGAACATGGAAGGTCCTTCCATTGCTTGATGTCATTTTCAATTTTCTTCTCAGGGGCTTAAAATTTTTGTTGTAGAGATCTTTGGTATTTTTGTTTAGGTTTGTTCCCAGGTATTTTATTATATTTGAGGCTATTGTGAGTGGGAAGGTCTTTATGTATTCCTTCTCCACATGTTTATTGTTGGTGTAAAGAAAGGCTACTGATTTTTCTAGGTTGATTTTATAGCCCAATACATTACTAAAACTATTAATCATTTCTAGAAGTTTTCTGGTAGAGTTTTTAGCATGCCTTATGTAAACTATCATATCATCTGCAAAAAGGAATAGCTTAACTTTAATTTCCTTCTCTTGTCTTACTGCTCTAGCAAGTGTTTCAAGCACTCTGTTGAAGAGGAGTGGTTCCCACCTTTAAGGGAAATGGTTCCAATTTTTCTCCACTTAGGATGATGTTGGCAGTACAGGGGGTTATACTAATATGGGCTTTGATTGAGCTGATGTGAGGAATTTTCCTTTTAGTCCTATTCCTTCTAGGACATTAAAAACGAAGGGATGCTGGATTGGTTCAAAAGTCTTTTTCAAGCATCAAAATTGAGTAATATGTGGTTTTGGTCTTTCAGTTTCCTTTATGTCTTAAATGACATATTTGTTGCTGTTACTTATGTGGAACCAGACCATTGCATATGTCTGGGGTGGAATCCCAACTTGAATCATGGAGGGATGATCTTTTTTGATGTGTGTTGGGCTTAATAATGTTGGCGATTTTTGCAGAGTATTGGTTGAAGCAGGGTTTGCCTTTNGGGATAGTTTAACTTTCTCTTTTCTGATTAGTGGTCCTTTAATTTCCTTCTCTTGTCTGATTGCCCTAGCAAGTGTTTCAAGCAACTATGTTGAAGAGGGTGGCAATAAGGGGAAGCCTTGCCATGTTCCTGCCTTTAAGGGGAATGGTTCTAATTTTTCTCCATTTAGGATGATGTTGGCAGTGGGTTTGTTATATATGGCTTTGATCGTGTTGAGGAATGTTCCCTTCAGTCCAATTCCCTCTAGGACTTTAAACATGAAGGGATGCTAGATCTTGCCAAAGGCTTTTCTGCATCAATTGATATGATCATGTGGTTTTTGTCTTTCAGTCCATTTATGTGTTTTATGATATTTATTGATTTATGTATGTTGAACCATCCCTGCATCTCTGGTATGAATCCAACTTGATCATGATGAATGATCTTTTTGATCTGGGTCCTTATGCCATTTTCAAATATTTTGTTGAGAATCGTTGCATCTATGTTCATTAATAGAATGGGTCTATAGTTTTCTTTTTGGGGTTGTATCTTTTCCTGGTTTTGGTATTAGAGTGATGCTGGCTTCATAGAAGGAATTTGGGAGATTTCCTTCTGTATCCTTCTGAACGTTTGAGTAGTAATGGTTGTAAGACTTCTTAAATGTTTTATAGAATTCTGCTGTGAAACCATCTGGGCCTGGGATTATTTTTAGGTGGGAGGTTTTTTATTACATCTTCAATTTCCTCAAATATTATGGGTCTGTTTAAACTGTCAATCTCTTCTTGGTTAAGCTTTGTTGGTTCCCAGGATTTCAGATATTCATCCATTTCTCTTAGGTTTTCAAATTTAGTAGAGTATAGATTTTTGAAGTATTCTCGTATGATTGTCTGGAATTTTTCTTAGTAATGAATACTATTGATTTTGAGTTGCTTGCTCTTCCTTTTGGTTAACTGGGTTAGAGTTCTGTCTATTTTGTTTATTTTTTCAAAGAACCAGTTTTTGGATTCCTTGATTTTATGTATCGCTTTCTTTGTTTCTATTTCATTGATTTCTGCTCTGATTTTTGTGATTTCTTCCTGTCTGTTGGGTTTAGGGTTCATTTGTTGTTGTATGTCAAGTGTTTTTAGCTTCAGTGCCAGGCCATTTATTTGTTCCCTTTCTGATTTTTGTTGTTGTTGTTGTTTTTATGTGGGCACTTAGGGCTATAAATTTCCCTCTCAAGACTGCCTTTAAAGTATCCCACAGATTATGTTGTGCTGTGTTGTCCTTTTCGTTCAGTTCCATGAATACTTTTATTTCACTCTTTATTTCTTCCCTGACCCATTCATTGTTCAGGATTGTGTTGTTCAGTATCCATGTGTTCTTGTAGCTAGTTGGACTTATTCTCGTGTTCATATTGAGCTTTATTGAACTGTGATCTGATAGAATGTGTCAGGGTGTGAGCTCCAGAAGCCCATTGGAATGCAGAGACACCTAAGATCTGAGGCACCCAGGAACCTGCTCTACCAGGCTAGCCTTTGGCTATGCTAAAAGGGGCCATCACTGATTACTCAGGAATCTTCCACCTTTGGAAAGCCAGATTCCTGCAAAGTGTGCACCCACCCCACTCTCACTGAATCCCACTCCCACCTTCTCCCTTAAATTCCCAAGCCAGATGCCATTCAGTGCTTGCTGGCTCTATCATTCCCCTGAGCCTAACCCCAGCTTCCCTGAATTAAACTTTGCTTCAGAGAGCCTAAACCTCGTGGCCTTTCATTTCTGGGGGAGGGGGAGCACACCATAACCTTACATTCTGGTCTCGTGACTCGGATTGCCTTTTTCCCCACCACCCCACCCCTCGGAGCAGTTTCCGGGTAGTTTGTAAGCTAGATACCAAGTGCAGGCTAAAGACAGCACCCACCAGCATTCATCCAAAGGTACCCTCTCTCCTCTTCTTATCCTACCCTACTCTATTCCTGTGTGAATGTGCATGAGATTTAAGAGCATGTGTTATGGCTCCACAGCTCTCGAGCTACAGAATCTAATTGGGCCCCAACCCGTGGTTCCACCGAAGTTGTTTAACCTCATCAGGCACTCATCACACTCATGATGACTGAGCACAGGGTTTATACGTGTGTGCCTTATGGTAAGAACTCTTAAGTCACCTCACAGGTGGCAGCCAGAAGAGCACCTGAGTGAGGGGAGATTCTATCTCCCACCCCTACCTTCCATGTAACCCTGCATGTGTTCTGCTCCCCCTCTAACTGCCTCCTCTGCCTCGACATTTCCTATACTAACTTCTGCTTTCCTCTGCCTTCCTCCAATCCTCTTCCTTCCTTCTTTTTAGTTTCCCATTTTAGCCATTCCCTTTGGGATCCCTGAGTG